>JAXCGZ010013216.1:185000-215000 GCA_037179515.1 Halocaridina rubra
CAGTGTATTACTGATGTTTTTGAGAGAGTAGAGTGGTTAGGCCGATGTTCTTGAGAGAGTAGAGTGGTTAGGCCAATCTTCGTACGAGGAATTAACACTGAACGGTAAAAATATTATAGTTGACCAAAAAAGGAATCAGATTTCAATAACGAGTATCTCGTTCGTGAAGAGTTTGGTTGCTTCAGAGAATTATGTTACTGCCAGTGCACATAAAAGCTGTGTCCGATGAAACAGTCAATAGATGCTTTAGATAAAGGAGACTTTTCATTATACCTGTTTCCAAGATTCACTACCATGATAATATAAATACCTGCTTGAAGTACAACAGTTCCTAAACTCATTGAAAACGGAAGAAAAATTCTTTGAATGTGTCTGTAGCAGTTGCATTGGTCTTCCTCTGGTCAGCGAAGGTAGAAAACTATATGATCATTGCTGAGGATTGGTGTCTAGCTTTTGAATATTAGGGTGAAATATGAGTGACACCACGCTTTTGTCAGAGTAATGTAGACTTATTCCTTGAAACTTTTTGATCCATAAGCGAAGAACAAAGAGATAATCCATCAGGACATAGAAACATTGGTAAAACGATGCTGCATCGTCGCTGATAACCGTGTTTGTTTGAAACATGTTTGCGTCATTCCCGAGTATCCAAGAATATATAAAACAAAATCACCCTATATTCTATTATAGCTCACTTGCATATTTACGAAAATTAGCATTCTATTCTATTAAAAAAAGGACACGTACGTGTTTTTTTTTTTCAAAAACCTCGACCTCAAATTGGACAGATTCCATTATAGTCTACAAGTCGCTAGTTTTCCTTCTACAAGCTTAAGAAACCTTTCTTTCTATAAGGCGAGCTGTAGAAATAAAATTACTCTTTTTAAACATCGAGGTATATGTTATAAAAGTTTATGATAAAAAAACGTACCTCAATTCTTTTGTACAGTCTCTCTTGTCCTTTGATTTCTGAAGTTTGCCTCATGCTTTTTTATTACCGTCAGTATTGCCAGCATTCACATTTATAGATTTGAAATTGCAATTATTTTGTTTTCCAATATAAAGAGATATGAGACATGGGGACCAACTTTTTTATGGCCTTTGTACACAGCAACACCAAGACTCAGGCAGTTAAAAGTCTCCATTTAATATGAGTTTTTAGTCTCCCTCTGCACTTAGGGGATAGTGAAGGAAATAAATGGCAATAGTTTTTGGGGGAAAAAAAATCTGGCCTTTTTGTCCAGTAAATGGCCTTGTATTATCCACATGCGGTTACTTATTTCTCACTGTATGTCATATTTTTACAATTTTTAACCCGTGTTTATTATTATTATTATTATTATTATTATTATTATTATTATTATTGAAATGTTGTTGCATATATACTTATCTATCCTTAGCTTTTTCAAGAGGGTTTCTTCTAATTCTTAAAGATGTTACAAGTGGTTCTTGAAAGTACTAAAGATACATAAATATACTGTATATAAGTATTCTGGGGTTATTTGTTTCTTCATTACTGACTTCGTTCCAGACTTCTACATTAATAAAAATAATAATAATAATAATAATAATAATAATAATAATAATAATAATAATAATAACAATAATAATAACAACAATATTTTATTATTATTATTATTATTATTATTATTATTATTATTATTATTATTATTATTATTATTATTGTTATTATTATAATTAGGGTCGAGGGATGGAGGCTTATAAAAAGCTCCCAAATATTGTAATTTGCGTGCATGAGTTAATGAGATCTGATTTTTGTAATTGTCAACACTTTTGAGAATAAAATGTAATACTTGAATAAAATTTAGAAATGATAATTTGTCTTTAACATTATCGTGAGGTGCTAATAAGTTATTATATAAAACATTAACTTGTTTTCTATTTTGTTTCAGTTTACTCTCCAAAAGATATCGTTGCCATTCAGAATTTTTTTTTTTACTAAGAATGGCAACGATATCCTTTGGAGAGTGAACTGAACCAAAAGAGAAAACAAGTTAGTGTTTTATATGATAACTTATTAGCAGCTCACGATAATGTTAAAGACAAACTATCATTTCTTGATTTCAATCACGTATTACATTTTATTCACAAAAGTGTTGACAATTATTATTATTACTATTATTATTATTATTATTATTATTATTATTATTATTATTATTCAATATCTAGGAAACCCTGGTAAGAGGCTGCCTCGTCTTGATATGAAGTGACTGTGCATGTTATATTTGCATAAGTAAAAAGTAGTATAGTGTATGCAATATGCACACAGGAAGAAGTGTTTTGGTTTAAGTTGTGGTTTCAAACTTAACATGTATATAGTTTTGTCGGTATTGGCTTTGTACATCATGAACAAGTATTCCATCTCTGATTTATTATTTATTTTCATTAATTTTACTATTTCCAAAATGGGACCCGCGTAATTCCACCCAACTACCATTCTTTTATATCATTATCCCTGTAGTGGTAGAAAAATATACCCCTTTCATATTTGTTGCATATCGTAGGAGGCAACTAAATGGGATAGGAGCACGAGGAAGTGCTGGCAGACCTCTCAATCAGATGTTTATCTTATACATATCAATATATTGCTCAAGCTGCCTTAGACGTGTTATTACAGCTGTGATCACCTTACTGCTTTCAGAGGGATTTACTATAAATTTTGAATTAATACTTGTCATTAGTTGCGAATGACAAGGATAGAGCAAATTTTTTTTGACTTGTTAGACCCATATTGTTATTGGCATGAACATTAACTCCATGAAGACAAAGTTATGAGATGACACTTTCGCCATGGATCACAATCTTTCATCTTCAAATGCTGCTGCCTAACAAGAAGAAAGAGGAAGAGGAGGAGAAAAGAAAATGGTCATTCTCTTTAATCCTCAACTATTTGTGGAGAAGAAAAAGAAGCAGAAGAAGAAGAAGAATGAGCAGCGTCTTCCAAGTTTAAATGCTTGGGAAGGAGGAGAAGAATAAAATGTGTAAGATGTAGAATGGCCTACTTCCTTCATTTATAACTACTTGAGAATAAGAAGAGTGGCAAACTTATTCTATATTTAATTGCTAGAGCAGAATAAAAAGAAGAATGACCATTCTCATTTACTTTTAGCTGCTTGAGACATAGAAGAAGTAAAAGAATGACCAGCCTCATTCATCTTTAATTTGCCTGAGAAAGAGAAGGAAATGAAGAAAGAGAAGATGATGAAAAACGGCGCTCTGTTGATGTTTGCAGCATGAATGGATTTCAACGTAAAAGATGATTTTTGTTCTTTTATTGCTACTTCAGGTATTACCTGACCACTGGGTAACCTCTTATACCCGAATTGATATTCTAAAAGGTTACCGCTAGTGTTAAATGTGTCACTTGAATCGTGTATATATATATATATATATATATATATATATATATATATATATATATATATATATATATATATATATATATATATATATATATATATAATATTTTACCCCTGACCGAGACTCGAACCTAAGACACATAATTTCTGTGCCAAGGCGTAGTAGTTAATAGAGCCTTGGCGCAGTAATTATGTGTCTTAGCTTCGAGTTCCTGTCAGGGGTAAATTATGATTCATGTTTTCACCTCTCAAGTCTGTTTATCCCCGAGGAGCTGAGAAGAGTGGTTGAGGTGTGTGGATCGTGGTGAATGCGCGTTTCTTGGCTTGTCCACCCCATTTACAAGGGGGAATGAGGCATTTATATATGTATGTATGTGTTCACATATGTTAAATGTGTTTATTTGATATATATATATATATATATATATATATATATATATATATATATATATATATATATATATTATATATATATATATATATATATATATATATATATATAATGAGTTGTAACAGAGAGAGAGAGAGAGAGAGAGAGAGAGAGAGAGAGAGAGAGAGAGAGAGAGAGAGAGAGAGAGAGAGAGAGAGAGAGACATTGTTACTGGTGTTATGCATGATTTTTTTTTCTTCACTTTTACGTAGTCCTTTAAATTTCTTATGTGTAAAGTGAAATACAGGCCGCTGACGGTTAAGAACTGAGGCGTTCCTAAATCATGAAGTCAAAGAGTAATTTAGTTGCTGCGATAGTTTATCAAAGAATATTAGGAACACTTAGTTAAGTAGATGCAAATTGTGTTAGTACCACTATTAGTTTTGGTTTTCCCCAGTAAATATTCTTATTTTTGTCATCAGTAGCAACAAGAACGTGTGTTAACGTAAGCGTGCATGTTTATGTGGATTTATTGTTGAAGAAATATCTTTGGATACTTAAGATAATGGTAGAGCACCAGAGAGCATTGTATAAGATACTCATGGAACAAAACATCACATTCAGATATTTGCTTTGATGAGTGTGCATAGAGATATTTTCCCATAGAGTTAATAGAGCTCCTTTCATCATATAATGGTTTCGGTTTTACGTCACGAACTCCCTTTTCTACCAAGGGCTAGGACGATTGCCTTCTTGCGAAGGACTTGTTTTGGCAGAAGTAATCGTCATCCTGAGTGCATGCCCTTGCTAACCTCAGACCGTGGCGGAGCGCGAACCCTCGACCTGACGCCTCAAAGTCGCAGACGCTACCGCTTTGCCACGGTGACCACCTCCTTTCATCATATGATATTCGGCAAATTTCCCATGCTGCCTTGGGATGTGAGCTTTCGAAGGCCTAACCTTCATAATTAGGCCTTTAGGGATACGCTTGTGTAAAGAATTCTCTAGGAAAAAGACGATGGCTAAGGAGTATTTTCCATATTGGGCCAAATATCTTTTTCAAAGAGTGTGTTCACAGCAATGAATGTTTGATTCTTATTATTGTTTTGGAACTGTTCACGTGTCAGTAAAGTACTGAAGAATAATGTAGCTTGTGTTTCTTTTAAATTGTCTTAGGTATATAGCATATTGTTAGTAATCCCATTTTCTTCTTTGCTAGAATCATGAAACTTTTTGGATAATTTGAGTTGTATATGCGTCCAAGGTGTTACGCGTCTTCTTTTTAATGGATAGACTATAATGTTATGCTTTTAGCAATAAAAAGAAATTTACTGCTATCGTTTTAAGTTTTATGTATATATTTATAAAAATAATCGCTGTTACTCTTAATTTGTTACTGATATCCAAGAAAGTAGAGTGAAATTTTACATTTTTTTTTCAAATTTATACAGGTAGTAATGAAATCATATTTAATTTTACTTTTTAGGTAATGCTAACAGTTTCAGTGTTTACTATTTTAAATAGAATCGTGATTCGTCATTTACAGTTTCGATATCTCTAATTCATGCTAGCAACGGAATTAGCATCAAACTCTACTTCTCTATTCTATACTAATTACCACTTTGGTACAAGTTTTAATTTGAGTTTCGACCTCGCTAGAATTTTTTGAACAACTGGACATGATGGTAGAAGTTGGATGGTTCAGTCATTGATGAAAATTAGTTTTCTCTAGGTAGGAATGCGTACTTTTTTTTTTTAATTTTGAAATACTTAATTTCGATGCTGGTTTGTGTGTTAAAAAAAATATATTTTATAATAGTAAGACACCATGAATATAAAAATTCTGTAGGTAGTATAACGTTATGAAAGCCAGCCAAAGTGAAATTTTATTAAATCTAGCTGTAATGTGTTATATAATGTAATGCTATGTCATGTACTTATATGGTAGTGTGCCGAGATGTTATTTAAATTTGTTGTTTTAAAATTTACCTAGTACTATAGTACATTTTCATAATCTTTTTCAAATTCTGTGTTTTGCCTATGTTGTGAATAATGTCCTTGTCATTCCTTGCATGTAAAGTTTAGATGATTTTATGTACATATCTCAGTGACTTTTGTGTGTATGTTTCTGTGTGCGTGTGTTTGAATGTATGTATTTCGAATACATGATTTTACGAACGTTCTTTTCATAGATAAATTGATTGTTTCCTTATGTTGTTTTAACGTAAGGTACTGTATACTGTGGAGTAATAAATTCTAAAACTATGTTTTTAGCTTGTACTTTCTGAAAAGGTTTTTTGTTTAAATAGATGAAATGGTATTAGTATCAGTGAATATGATGATGATGATGATGATATTTAAACGTTTATACATACACTGTCTAAAATTAGTCTGTTTTTTTTATTTATTAACAAGAATGTGCAACCCATATACTACAGATTGCTGTTTCGTTTTACCGAAAATAAAATCTCTTTCTAGTTAATTTGATTTTAAAGTTTAGATAATTATCTTACTTAAAATCAAGATAATTAAATCTTATATATCTCAAAATAGCATATGAAATTTTCAGAGGATTATTTCTGAAAAAGAGCTGTCTGTGCCTAGTGAGAAAAATGTTATTATGCAACTCATTTCTCTAAAGACAATATCCTTAGCACGATTATTAAAGTCTCTTACGTAATGTAACCCTTATTTGAAATTGGTATATGCCTTGCAGGATATTGTTTTTTATCATTAATAATTAGCAATTTTAAGTTTTCCTGGGTTGAACATTCTGCCCCTGTAGTCATGGACACGACAGCGTTCATACTGTGAGACATTAATGATAACTCTTATCACACTATTGGAACCAACCGATTAGTTTATTAATTAAGGATTCTGTGAGGATAAACGAATGTTGAAGTATGATATGCATACACGTCTCCTTCTGGGCTCGAACACGTCAAGAGATAAAACATGTTTTTTACTCTTTTTTTATTATAAGCTAGTTCAGCTCAAGTTAATGTGTTTGAAGATAACTAAAATTAGTTTCTAACCTAACAGAGTTTAACATGACCTAACTTCAAAATTTTACTCTCATATTCATGGTAAGGAAGACGGTCACAAGATTATCATAAAGGCCCGATTTCTTAAACAGTGTAAACCTAGGATACCATATTGCTAGTTAGCTATACACACACCAATGGATTTCATAAACGCATGTGACGCGGTTCTGTGCATGGCTTGGATCCCATGTTGGATCCTAGCCATACAAAGAACCGCGTCAGATGCGTTTATAAAATCCATTGGTGTGTGTTTAGCTAACTAACAATATGATATCCTAGGTTTACACTGTTTAAGAAATCGGGCCAAAGATTGCATTGGTTAGATTCAGTTCCACGTACGAGCCAGAAAGAAAACGTTATCAGAGTACATATGCATTTTTATTATAGTTTACCCAATATATTTTAGAAGTAGACTGAAATATGCTTTAAAAAGAGATTCATGGCTATGGTTATACTTTGTTTTTTAAGTTATTATCAAAAACTATATGTTGTAAACTAAGTCCTTTCAGTTATTATATGAGCAAACAAATAATGATATTTATAGGTCTTACTGAGAATTTCTTTCACTGATAAAAAATAACTCATATAATATGGCAGTATCCTGGGAAAATAAATAAAAAAGCTTTATGTACTCATAAATGATAAAACTCAACGATTAAATAATGAACCAAGTGAAAAAACAAGAGTGCTTCTGCCAATGCCAGAAGGCGGATGACTTACTTTGACGCATCAATGAAGTAGATGACGAGGGAGGCAATACTGAGGATAAACACCAGCACCACCTGCAAGGGGAAAACACACATAAATGACAGTGTAAATGTGGAACGACATCATAAAGACTCAACTATAAATATCTATTTATATACATAAGCCATTTTCCCCTTATAAGGGGAGAGGCGGAGTCAAGGCATACTACTCTGACTCTTTGGGAGGAGGGGATTCCCAGTCCTCTCGCTCCGCCCATGTGGTCGACTCTTACGACACGTAGGGGAACACGGAGGAAGTATTCTAGCACCCTCCCTCAGGTTGGAGCGTTTAACTATATATATATATATATATATATATATATATATATATATATATATATATATATATATATATATATATATATATATATATATATATATATATATATATAGAACATAAAATTATGACTCTCATCACGGTTTAATACTGTGTATATCATGCATATATACAATGGCTGTATTTTATATTGACAAGGGGTTGGCTGAGTAAAAGCACATGCCCGTTTACCTATAAGCCAGTTAACCCCCCCCGTTCCCCATATTAATTCTATTTAATAAATCCCGCCACAATGTCCCTTCCGCCACGATACTTGGGTTAACCACAGTGTAAGAGCATATTAATAAATTTTATTTTTTTCAGTGACTTCATTCAGTTTGGCAATAAATAAAGGACATGAAATTAAGAATTTCATTACTGTGTGATACTGTCTAGAGCATTATTTTCCATAAATAAAAAAAAAGGTTAAAGTTTGCGGTTTTAGCCCTCCTATCAGAGGCATCGCCCCTGCTCTGGCGGGCATCAGCCGGTGGAAGCCCCAACCCCCCACTGTGGTGTCCAGCCACAGCAGTGACCTTCCCAGTAAACAGCTTAAACTCTCGGTCCTGAACGGGAATCGATCTGTCGACCTCGCGAATGCGAGGCCAGCGCGTTACCACTGTACTAGCCAGAAGGCTATAATGGGAAACTATTTTATGAACCATTTTTGTTGTCTCAGTCACCGTAATGATTCTACCCAGTATGTCTTGAGTTAGAGTTTGAAGTAGCTCATAAAGCTTTTATTCTGCCCGAACCTTCAAGTTTAAAGAAGAAAAGGTTATTATTGTTCCTTGTGTGATAACCAATGTCAGCTCATCAGTGTCAGTGATTACACCATTTGATATGTGGACTTAGTGGGGGATAATATTATCGTAACCTTATGCTGTTATCTAGCTTCAGTGAATAAACTTAATGAAAATCAAGTCTTGCCTTATCCTAGCCTATTTACCATAGGCTACCCCAAGAGACAAGAACAGATAGGCTACTTATGACCTTTGGCCGATTTCTTAAACAGTGTAAACCTAGGATACCAAATTGTTAGTTAGCTAGACACACACCATTTGATTTCATGAACGCATCTGACGCGGTTCTGTGTATGGCTAGGATCCCGCAAGGGATCCTAGCCATACACAGAACCGCGTCAGATACGTTTATGAAATCCATGTGTGTGTCTAGCTAACTAGGTTTACACTGTCAAGAAATCGGGCCCTTGTTGTGTTTTCTTGGGAACACTAACCTCAATTAATCCCTGTAATGAGATCTTTAGATTATGAACTCTGACGTCTACGTCTCCCAATAAAGGAATATTTGAGTTGGTAAATCTTAAAAAAAGAAAAAGAAAAAAAAATAAATAGATTTTACGTCACGGACTCCCTTTTCTACCAAGGGCTAGGACGATTGCCTTATTGCGAAGGACTTGTTTTGGCAGATGTAATTGTTACCCTGAGTGCATGCTCTTGATAACCTCAGACCGTGGCGAGCGCGAACCCTCGACCTGCCGCCTCAGAGTCGAGGACGCTACCTCTTTGCCACGGTGACAACAAGTTGGTAAATCTTGAACCGTCTTTTAATTTATCGATCTCCAAAAGGCTTTTGACTGTGTAAATAGGAACCACCTATGGAACATATTAATGGATGAACACTATAGAGTGCCACCGAAGTTGGTGAGAGCAATAGTAAGTGTATATTCAAGTTGCACCAGCAGAGTAAGAACTCAGAAAATTGAGAGCGAGGAGTTCTCCATCAAGTCGGGTGTAAGACAAGGCGATGTGCTTTCACCACTTCTGTTCATAGTGTTCATGGATAAATGCATAAGAGACATAAAGATCGGCGAGAATGGAGAGGAAACTTTGTTGTATGCAGATGATGTGGTGGTGCTGGCTAGTTCTGCAGCAGATATCCAAGAAGTAGCAACTAAATGGTGGACTGGAATGGAGAGTAACGGAATGAAGATCAATACCCAAAGAGGTAAAACTGAGATAATGGTCATATCAAGAAACAAAGAACGGCTGCTAGATATATATATTGGTCAGGACAAACTTCACCAGGTTGACAACTACACCCATTTGGGGGTAAATGTCGGAAGTAACAACATGCAGGAGGTAGAAATAAATAACAGAATTGCGAAATATAACAGAAATGTTGGGTTGATGTACCCTCTACTCCGAGATGCCAACATACCAATGAAGTGCAAAGTCACAATTTATCAAAGCATCTTAAAGCCGATATTGCTCTACGGGTCAGAGACCTGGTCGCTCACAACGAAGACAAAATCAAAGCTGCAAGCGGCCGAAATGAAAGTACTCAGGCTAATCAAGAATGTTACAAGAAGAGACAAAATTAGAAATGAGTACATTAGGAATGAAGTGAATGTGCTACCCCTGCTGGATGATATAGAAAAGAGCAAGCTGCGGTGGTACGGACATGTAATGAGGATGGAAGAACATAGAAAACCAAAGAAGTACCTTATTTGGAAGCCGCAAGGGAAGAGGCCAGTGGGCCGACCAAGGAAAAGATGGCTGGAAGGTGTGGCGACAGCTTTGGAAAGGAGAGGAACGTCTCTGCGGGAAGTGGAAGAAAATAACTGGTACGAAGAACGAGAAGACTGGAGAGGGTTTCTAAGAGGAGTGCCAGCTGACAGACAGTAGTGTCTACCAGGCATCTTGGTGAAAGGTGAAAGGTTGTTAATTATTACAGTTAAAGAATGGTTATTTACCCTCAAAATATATAGAGGAGAAAACTTTAATACATCGGTTTCATGAATGAGAAATAAAAAATTCTATCCCTTTGGGGTAAAATAAAGATTATTTAGGATTATTGAAAATAAAAAAACTTTATCCCTTTGGGGTAAAATAAAGATTATTTAGGATTTCTGTCGAGGGAAGGCAGCGCATATCCATAATCATAAATCTCTACTGATCCTCATCCCTAAGTCTCTTACATGGAACGCTCAGGAGAAATATCGACAGAGCTAAGGGAATGTTAGATTTTTCATTATTCATTTATTTATTTGTTTGTTTGTCTTATTTATTCGTTGGCCATTTTATAATGAAATCATTTATTTATGGCTTATTTATTTGTGTATTTATTTATTTTTAATTGCTGATAGTATTTTATACAACCCTTCCTAGCTAACGGCTCCACACCTTCCACACACCCAGGAAGTACCGAGTTCGACTCTCTAAGGTTAAGGGGGGTTTACACGGTCAAACGGTTCGTCGAACGCGGTTCGAAAGACAAGTGTTCGAACATCACTTCAAACACTTGTCTATCGAACCGCGTTCGACGAACCGTTTGACGGTGTAAACCCCCCTTTAGACTCCTCTTAGCAATGAAAAGGAGGTTTAAAAAAGAGTAGGAGGGACGGCGTCCCTCTTGAAGTACTCCTCCACCAACTCACCTGACTCGTAGGTTATATAATTAGAAATGTGGAGTCAGAGGTTTATTAGTATCCTCCCAAGCTCAAGCAGAATATGGACATAAATTCCCGTCCTGACACTGTTCTTCAAGTAATTATATATGCCACAAGGGATTTCTTTGAAATTTTATGACACTTTGAAGACTTTTTTTTTTTTTATTGTGACACCAGGACGGGCCAAAAAAATAAATAAATAAATAAAACAGCCCCCACCGAGCCTGGGCACGAAGAATACACTAAGTAAAAAGTAAAAGAGATGGAAAGTGTAATGACTTGTCAGAAGTGAAGGGATAATAAGAGGTGTGTAATGAATATCCAAGAATATTCAGTGTTGATGTAAGCATAAAAAATAACCGTAACTGAAGGAAGACTTAACTTCGAACTGTCCTAGACAGTCCTATTCAAGTTAAAAAAAATCCCTCAGCTGTAGTATAGCAACGGGCGACTCGTGCCATGGACCATGCATGGTGCCTTCGTATCTATCCTTTAACTATTTGAATTATTAATAGACTTCGCGATATCTCTAAATTCGAAAATCTTGTGCATACAAACACGTTCCTATTGATCCTTCAGTAAATAAATCCGGAGAGCTTCATATTCATCAGTAAACAAACACCCTGCATCTGCGTCTTCATTATCAGCTCAAATATACAGTGATTTATGTGTATTCCGTCGTGAAACTCTGCTCTTATAATTCGCACAGGAAATTTATGACATGCGTTATGTTTATTTGATATCCTGGTTATTTACACGCGCGCACACATACGCACACTCACGTACATACATTAACATGTTTGGAGAGAATCTTCTCTAATGTCTCTTTATAGCATGTCGCATCAGTGTCTGGCTCTCTGCCAAAGGGTCCTAAGACTAACCTAATTCTACTGCCTATGATGGTTCATTTAAGAATCTCTTTCTCCCAAATTTTCTGGATAAGGAGAGAGTAGACATCAGTAGGTGCGTATGGTCACTGGAGAGCAGTATATTTTCGAGCTCGGGCTGCGACAAGAGCAATATGTATGTTATCGGTTTTACGTCACGTACTCCCTTTTGAACTAAGGGCTAGGGCGGTGCCTTCTTGCGAAAGACTTTGGTTTTGGCAGGTTTGATTGTTACCCTGACTGAATGCCCTTTCTAACCTCAGATCGTGGTAGCCGCTTTGCTACGGCGTCCATATAAGAGCAATATATATATATATATATATATATATATATATATATATATATATATATATATGTGTGTGTGTGTGTGTGTGTGTGTGTGTGTGTGTGTGTGTGTGTGTGTGTGTGTGTGTGTGTGTGTGTGTTTGTGTGTATGCGTGAGTTTATGGTTACAGATTAGTTTAAGAGACTATTTTATACTTTCAAAACACACTAGTACATATATACACATGTTTCCTTTAGATAACTTGATCGAGCTTTCACACCAATTTAGGACTCTTAGATAATTGTGACTATAACTTCATATATATTCCATAATATTACAGTAATTCTTTTGAATATTAGCATTTATTGGCCCGATTTCTTAAACAGTGTAAACCTAGGATACCATATTGTTAGTTAGCTAGACACACAAATTAATTTCATAAACGCATCTGACGCGGTTCTGTGTATGGCTAGGATCCCGTACGGGATCCTAGCCATACACAGAACCGCGTCAGATACGTTTATGAAATCCATTTGTGTGACCCCGTACGGGATCCTAGCCATACACAGAACCGCGTCAGATGCGTTTATGAAATCCATTTGTGTGTGTCTAGCTAACTAACAGTATGGTATCCTAGGTTTACACTGTTTGAGAAATCGTGCCATTGTGTGGATTGTACGCCCTTGGGTTGAGGAGGAATTACGTGTATCCTGGTAAATATATATATATATATATATATATATATATATATATATATATATATATATATATATATATATATATATATACATATATATATATATATATATATATTGTGTGTGTGTGTGTGCTAAAACCGCTTCCATGGCTCCAATGATAATTTTAGTGCAACGTTGTTTATGATCTTGTATCTCTAAAATTTGTTTAAGGAAAACAAATTTGTCTTTTTATCAATACATCTGTTATTATATTGTATGTACAAGTTTATGAATGAACAATAATACATAAAATGGTTTTATATAGTCTGAAGGCATGACCTCAACTGTACTTGAGATACTTTAATATGATAACCAGATATTTTCCGAAATTGATAATGAAATAAAAAGACTTTTTTTTCTAACAGATCTTCCTTGTAATGTATATGTATATATATTCATGTCAGATGACATCTAATTTGTAATATTTAGAGTAATACTTGTGTAGTTTGTTTTCATTAAACCACTTTTCAGCTGTGCTGATAAAAATTAGACACATTAAGGTAAAGAATGGAAAAATGATAATTGCGTATTAAAACAATGGTACATTACGAGTTGAACTCTGTAAATCAGTTTTGTGTATTAACCTAATTGTATATATCTAACTGTGTTTACGAAAGCGCCCTGTGCTCGTAATTCCCCGTCTCCTGATCGGTTTCATTTTATACTCACTGTTACTTCTTATATCTGTCCTTAAAATATGAATGTAGTTATCATTTAGTGTTTCTTTACTTAGCAAATTCCATTTAGCAACCATTCTTACATTATAAAGTACTTCCTTACATCTTTCAAAGAATATTTCTTTTGGGGCTTCAAACTATGCCATTTATTTTTTAAACCTCCCAAAGGAAAACATCTCTCCTCGTCCACTCGTGTCAGTACCATGAAGGAATTTAAAAACCATTATCATATCCCTCCTACTTTCCAGCTTCAAGTGATGGTTAGTCTAACTCCCTCAACCTTTCCTCATAACTTATATTACGTATTTCTGTCACCAACAGCATATCTTAGAACTTTCTCTAATATATTAATACGTTATTCCACGTGCGAGTTCCGAAAGGGAGCTGCATATTCCAACTTTAGCCTCGTATGTATGTATGTGTGTGGGTGCTTGACAGCAGCTATTAAAGAATCTTCCAAGCTGCTACCTCGTGAACTTCCGCTTCTTTCATCAACTTCGGCCATTTTTTTTAAGTTAGCATACTCCTTCTCCTCCTCCCCCATCGCCGCTGCCGCTTCTGCCGCCGCCCTCACACATCTTTGTATTGGGAGTGTTCTTCTTTTCCATCATTGTTTTTTTTTTTCTCTCCATAGTAGGAGTTCCCTTCTCATTCTCCACCTGCTTCGTTTGTTCCTCTTCCTCCTAATGCCTCCATATTCTATACATATTCTTTTCTGTGGAGAATATTTCCCTCCTCTTCCTCTCCTGTATATTTTTCAATTTCTCTTTACTAGGCTTGACTTACTTCTCCTCTTACGCCATTTTATTCTTATCTCCTCTCTTCTCCTCTACTGGAAATCATCTCATCTCTCTCTCTCTCTCTCTCTCTCTCTCTCTCTCTCTCTCTCTCTCTCTCTCTCTCTCTCTCCTATACTGGGTGTCCCCTCTCCTCCTCCTACTCCATCATTTTGATATTGTTTCTCTGTACTGGGAATGCCTTCCTCCTCCATCACTGCAATTGTCCTCCTCCTCCATTTCCTCCTCCTCCTTGACATTTGCGTCTCGATACTGGGAGTATTATATTGTTTCTCCTCTCAGATAAACTTTTGCATATTATTATTGGAATGCCATTAGAAAACCATCAACTGCAGGAGCGTTTGTTCTAAAATTTTCCCCTCTCTCTCTCTCTTCCTTGCCTCTTTTCTTAATCTATTCTTCCTCATATCTACGTCTTGAGTTGTGTACTCCTTTAAGAAACATTTTCTAAGCGGGCAGTTGTTGAATGTTAATCCGGTTAAGGGTGTGTGTTTATTGTAAGCAGGCTGATATACGTTGTTTTCATATTTGCGTATATATACATACATACATAAATTTATGTATGCCATTTGGACTCATTGATCCCCGTACATCACTGACTTTGTGTTCTCTGTTTTGTTTTCCTATATACATATAAAATCAAATACGATAAAGTATAGTAAGGTTTGAACGAAATAGTATGAAGAAAATTTAAATAAGTAAATTATTTTTCTGGTGTTTCCTCTTCAACTGCATTTATTTTTTCGTAGCCGTTCCATTCACGGTTTTGGGTCCGTGATTGTAAATGTACTATTGCACCATTTGCCTCACATATGTAATTATTTCGTAGCCTTGCTCAGCATGTGGACCATTTTTTTTATTCAGGATTTTTTTTTGGCAAAAGTATCTTGGATTACTGACTTGTATTCTTTGTAATTTGTGAGGTAAGTGCTGATCTGTTGAGCCACGAAGTGCTCAGCAGATCTTGGTCAATTATATGATTTGAATTAAACGTTGCCTCTACACAGGAGTAATTAATTATGCAGTTCGTTGAAGTTCAGTTTCATTATTATTATTATTATTATTATTATTATTATTATTATTATTATTATTATTATTTTTACTATTTTTATTATTTTTATCATTACTATTAGATAATATTATTTTCTTTTCTTATTTACTTCCTTTTAAATGAAAACTGTATGGGATTACCTTCTGTATTTAATGGTTATTTACATTATTTTATAACATGTAATTAAGCTGTTGCATGTATAAGTGTCAAAAGCAATAGTTTTGCAGTATAGAAGTGTATTGCCAACTCATTTTCGCATATTAGTTTAAAGGTGTTTTTAAGAGAACATTGTCACTCTTTATTTGTAAAAGGACATGGGTTTCGAATATGAATTAGTAAGTAATTTGTTGTACATAATGTTTTTGTAGCATGCTATGCCACATTGTTTTTCGTTGTCGCGCATGCTTGCTGTTACTCTAATTGAATACGTTACTCGACACAACGCAGATGGAGAGGATATAGCAAAGTTAATTAATTTAAGCGTACTTGCGTGTGGCTGTGCTGCACTTAAGAGCAAATGGCGTGCACTTGTCTATTTGGGTGTGACCCCATCGGGAGTAATGTCGTCCTGCATTTCGTGAGTACCATTCCCATATGTGTGTCATTACCTCAATTACCTTATAATGTTGATGCTTTTTGTGCATTGTGCTATGGTGAGGTTGGCAAAGAGGTGGCATGAGACTATATTTTTCTAACCTTTTGCTCTTCGCCTCATTTTGTTTAATTTTAAAGTGTGCTCTCTCTCTCTCTCTCTCTCTCTCTCTCTCTCTCTCTCTCTCTCTCTCTCTCTCTCTCTCTCTCTCTCTCTCACACACACACACACACACACACACACACACACACACACACACACACACAGTATCGCTACAACGCAGTATAGCAAAGGGTAGCTTGTTTGGAATATTAATTTTCGATACCATTTTCATACACTTATTTTTAATCAATTCTAAATGATATACCGTAGCATAGTTCACACTGCGTGTGAGCATAATGTGTTCACGCCTGCTTTACAATAGTTAAAGGGAGTGCCAAAGAGGGCCAGAATGAAATTTCATGATGCACCTCTCTGAAATAAGAATTTCAGTCTTGTGACAACATTACACTAATGTAATTTACGGAATGGTATATGGTATGGGTTGGGTGGAAGGGTAAAACACCACGTTCCGTGTTTATTTTCCATTTCATAATACTTTAGCGTGTCACTGTTTCGAATCCCTATCCCCCCCTTTTTTGATGTTTCGTGAGTTAATTTCGTATATGACATGAGTATTTTTCGTGGTATGCCCAGCCCTCTCCTAAATGGTAGAAAGGGGAGGGAGCTATAGAAATATTTACTGGATTTCCGCTGAAGTATTTAATTCTCAGAAAAGGGCGTTTTCTTGCTAATAATGCGTAAAGTATTGTTATGGCTGTTTTTCATGAGAGAAAAGTATTTTGTATATTTGTAACTGTATCTTTTTATCATGTTTACATAGCATCACTGTTTTTTTTTCTGTAGCCTCCTGCAGGACAGGGCTAAACTTTGATCAGATATTACTTCTGGATGCTCTTCCTGACACCAAACTTTTATTGATTCGGCTTGGGGTCGGAACCTAGTTGAAGTGACTAGCTCCCCCGGCGGCTGGAAAGTATGTGAATATGGCAAAGAAATGTACCTTATGGACGGGCAAGGAAAGTGCCTCTTCAGTATCCTAATGAATAAATTCTTAAAAACACACACATGCATTTGAAAAGTCATCACACTCATTCGGAAAAACACACATATAGGCAAGTATATATAAAGGCTCTAGGAATGAATTATGCGATCTTCTGTTTGGAGGCGCCTTTTGGAATATTAAGTATACTGCATATAGAAGGCATTATTAATATACTGCAGTGTTGATTACCTCCCCCGTCTAGGAATATTTTATTAGGTAAAAATAAAAACACACAAACGGAAGAGAGGCGAGGAGAGGATGGATAGATAGATAGATAGATAGAGAAAGAAGAAAAAGAGGAGAGGAGAGAGATAGACAGATACATAGAGATAGAGAGAGGTGAAAGTTTTATGAAGCTGAAAGCTTTGTTTATTAACTACATTCATAATACTTAATAAAAACTTTGTACGGTGAAGCACATTCATGTACTGGTAAAGAACTGAAGCGGCTCGTAAAAACTGCGCAATTTAGTGAATTCTTAGCGCTCAATGAAGCTGCGAGTGAATGTGGGAAAGAGTAAGTTTATGAGGTGTACAAGAAATGAGGATGGCGCTGGATTGAATGTTATGTTGAATGGAGAGACACTTGAGGAGGTTAATCAGTTTAAGTATTTAGGCTCGGTTATAGCTGCAAATGGTGGAGTGAAAGCAGATGTGTGTCACAGAGTGAATGAAGGATGTAAAGTGTTGGGTGCATTGAAAGGAGTGATGAAGAATAGAGGGTTGGAAATGAATGTTAAGAAAGTTTTGTATGAGAATGTGGTTGTGCCAACTGTGATGTATGGATCAGAGTTATGGGGTATGAAAGTAAGTGAGAGACGGAAACTAAATGTGTTTGAGATGAAATGCCTGAGGAGTATGATTGGTGTATCTCGATTGGATAGGATTAGGAATGAAGTGGTGAGAGCAAGAACGGGTGTGAGGAGAGAAATTGCAGCCAGAGTAGATATGAATGTTCTGAGATGGTTTGGCCATGTTGAAAGGATGGATGATGAAAGGCTGCTGAAAAAGGTGATGAATGCGAGAGTTGATGGGAGAAATGCTAGAGGGAGGCCTAGGTTTGGATGGATGGATGGAGTAAGGAGAGCCCTGAATGATAGGAGGATGGATGTGAGGGAAGCAAGCGAGCGTGCTAGGAATAGGAATGAGTGGCGAGCGATTGTGACGCGGCTCTGATGGGCATCTGCTGTTACCACGGGGCCGCATCTTACAGAGATAGCCCTGTGGTAGGGGCAGTAGGAGGAGCTGGCAGTTGTGAAGCGAAACAGGTTGTGGAAGAGCCGGGAGGATGGGCTGTGGCACTCCAGCAGTGCCATCTGAACGGTCGCTAGCTCCCTCGTCATTGCCCATAGAGCAAAGTAATCCCCCTATTTGTTTTCCTTTCTTGATGTCGGCTACCCCCCAATTAAAGGGGGAAACAGCCAAGGTATATGTATGTAATGTCAATGCACTCTTTACAGTGAGGAAAATTTTTTGTACAAAGAAGCACATCCTTACCAGAACAATAGATTACAGCCACAACAGACTGAAAAAACTGTACTTCAGAGCAAAACTGTAAAACTCATAACAGATTATAAACCTGTGCAGTGAAATACATCCGTAACCGTCTGAAAATAATGTACTTTGAGGTCCATCCATCAGAATAAAATGTACAATAGAATATAGCCTTACCAGTTTATAAAACCTGTTCATTGAAGAACATCCTTGAGAAAAAGTGTACAGTGAAGTACGGCTTTAATAAGGAAAAAGTCTGTACTTTGACGTACATCCGTAATAGAAAATAATTGTACTGTAAATACATTCTTCACAAAAATAAAACAAATATAGCCTCAACAGTCAGGAAAAAGTGTGTGTAGTCTCCGTGGCAAAATGGTAGCGTCCGCGACTCTGAGGCGGCAGGTCGAGGGTTCACGCCCCGTCACGGACTAAGGTTAGTAAGGGCATACACTCAGTGTAACGATTACATCTGCAAAACAAGTCCTTCGCAAGAAGGCAACCGTCCTAGCCCTTAGTAGAAAAGGGAGTTCGTGACGTAAAACCGAAATCAGTCAGGAAAAAGTGTGTACATTAAAGTACATACATAAAAATAAATACCATCACAGTGCAGTACAAAATAGTTACTTTTAGTTATTACTCAGCTTTGTATTATGTTTTTTTTCGTACGCAGATAATTGCGAAAATTACGTCAACACGGCGTCATGCAAAGGAGTTATTATATTTTCTATATATTGTTAACGAATATCTTTCCAAGTAAATGAGGCAGTAAATACATTCATGAATATGACTCAGCTCACGAAAGTATTAACAGAGAGAGAGAGGAGAGAGAGAGAGAGAGAGAGAGAGAGAGAGAGAGAGAGAGAGAGAGAGAGAGAGAGAGAGAGAGAGAGAGGAGAGAGAGAGAGAGAGAGAGAGAGAGAGAGAGAGAGAGAAGAAAAGAAGAATGAGTAGAAGAAGGAAGGTTATGGAATTTTTCGTAACATCATTATTCTTCCATTTTCTCTCCTAATTGGTCTACTTCTTTCTTAATTATTGCTTCTTAATGTTTCTCTTCGTCACGCCTGACGCAAACCGATAACACTCAGGACATAAATTTCACTTCCTGGTTTGTTATTTTTTGTGTGTGGGGTTATATGAGTTTAAATACTTGAACAAAGAAGTCATAAAACTATTATAACACGGTGCTGTATGTATGTAGCTTTGAATATATACATGTATCTGGTTGTGTATGCATGTTTCTTTAGATATATGTATGTACGTATTTATGTATGTATATTTGTATGTGTTTACAGAGATGTGTAAAATTACTGTTGTTCAGTACTGTATGTAAACTTGCATATATGTATGCGTAATGTTTATATGTATGTAAGTGTATGTATATATGTAGGTATGCATGTATTTATGTATATGATTTAGTTTGTTTGGGTATATGTGTGTATTTGTGTTTGTGCGTTTACTAAATTAATTTTGTGTAATGAGATAGAGGATATTGGTTGTTACCATTTAGAATACATAATATACTCTGTATTTAGAGAAGAGAAAATATGTATCTATGCATATGGCTAATATCGAACGCATTCAGGATTGAATTTAAATACCTTTCCATAAATAGGGTATTTTTGCATTTGAGATGAAAATAATCAGCATGAATTTTTGAGAGATAAGTCAGCGTCAGAAATTTCATTTTATAAGTTTACATAAGGCGATATTTAGAGGTAGTTTTTGTTCTTATCAAAACTCGTTGTCTTTAGATACTGTTCCACCATTGGCTCTACACATAGACTGTCACACGAGGGTTAACCCTGATCTCTTCATAGTTTTCAGGGATGTTTTTTCGGATGTACGAGCAGTAGAACTCGAAATCTTTGGGTGGATAACAGTCGCTCTAGCCTCTGAAGGATGGCATGGAATTATTCAGATTCCATAGAAAATAATATACATTTATTTCTTCCCTCTGGCATATGCAACTATAATTGGAAATTCCAGTGACCGCTGACCGGAAAAAGAGATGTCTCTTTATAGTTTTTTCATTTTTTGTATTGTTTTTGTATTATAGTTTTATTTTCTTGAGCTGCAGGATGGAAAATATTGCCTGATAGAAGCCAGACCTCAGACTATTGACAACTGAACTCAAATGATGTAATCATCGAGGCTGATGAATAGACAGTTGGTAGCATACAAGTGATAACTTCACTTCTTTTATCCAAAAGACTAGACAGAAGAAGCTGTTGCATGTTTTTTTTTTCAGGCTCTTCAATATATTCTTTATTTTATCTCATCTTTCATCTTTATTCCTTTCCATTTCCTCTCTCTTCTTCTAAATTTATTTCCTAGTGGCTTTTAGCGAGAAGCCCTCGATTGTTTACAAATTCATGGCTACACGTGTTCCTTTATTATAGAGATTCCGCAGAATGCTTTCATTTTGTTGTCGAGAAAATAATGTGTTTTCGTGGAATCGGGTTCCCACATTTAGAAGTATGTGAGTCCTCTGTGGGCATTACTCTCTTAAGGTACGTTTTGCTCGGTGCGATTATCGTTCAACGATGATCGTTCATGAATCAACGATAATCGTCAAACGATTGTCTAGAGCACTAATTCTTTGTTTTTGAATGGGGCAAAACAGCCCCATTGAAAAACAAAGTATCAGTACTCTAGACAATCGTTTGACGAACGTCGTTGAACCATGAACGATCATCGTTGAGCGATAATCGCACCGAGCAAAACGTACCTTTTGGCGATTCTTGGAGGCAAATAAAGCAAACCAGGTAGACGACGCCAACAACACGACGGCGACGATGATGATGATCTTGATGATAATTTTAATGATGAAGAAAATGTTAGTGATTATAATGATGATGATGAGGATTTAATCATGAAATAGTGTACCTTTTTATATAATTTTTTCTAACTGTTCTTTTTCCATTTCCTCACCAGGTTGCTTCTTCTGCTGGAGCCATTTGATGGATAGTCCTTGACATTTGCCACCTGGGTTTCTTGTATGGCTCATAATAATAATAATAATAATAATAATAATAATAATAACAATAATAATAATAATAATAATAATAATAATGATAATAACAATAATAATAATAATAATAATAATAATAATAATAATAATAATAACAATAACAACAACAATAATAATAGTAATAATAATGATAATAATAACAATAATAATTATAATGTTAATAATAATAATAATAATAATAATAATAATAATAATAATAACAATAATAAGAACAACAACAACAATAATAATAGTAATAGTAATGATAATGATAACAATAATAATTATAATAATAATAATAATAATGATAATAATAATAATAATAATATTAATTATTATTATTATTATTATTATTATTATTATTATTATTATTAACATTATAATTATTATTAATTGTACTATTTTTTATTGCAAGTACGGTATATATCTATATATGTATGTATATGTATGTATGTATGTATGTGTGTATATATGTGTATGTATATATATATATATATATATATATATATATATATATATATATATATATTGTATATATATATATATATATATATATATATATATATATATATATATATGTATATATATATATATATATATATATATATATATATATATATATATATATATATATATATATATATATATATATATATATATGTATATATATATGTATGTATATATATATATTATATAGGGGCAAGGCTTCTCGTAGGTATTCTAGCCCGGCCTTGGTTTCTAGCAGTGCGTGTCCGGACTAAATGACGGTAGCAAGGCCTCGTCCCACGCCTGGCAAGGCAATTTTAGCGCTGCTTATCTCAAAATATACTGGTTTCAGAGCGTTTGCTCTTGCCGCTCATTGCTGGTTAGGGACAGTCAACTAAGTTCGTTTCAGGGCCTAGCATTCACCATGCGGCCAACCACTTGCCATACATTACAAATTCATTTCTCTCATTGAATAATAATTTTTAGTTTTCAAACCTATGCCCGAAAGATAACTGCATGGAATAATGAAAGATGATCTCGGTCTCATTTCTGATTGGCTCTGGGGACCGAGATAATGATTAGAAGAGACTGTCGGGGGCATCCGTACTACGACGCGAGAGGTGAAATTCTATGACCGTCGTAGGACGAACAACCGCGAAAGCATTTGCCAAGAATGTCTTCATTGATAGGTTAGTTTTACTCAACTCATTCCAGGTTTGGATGTGGAGCTTGGCCGCGAAAGCATGTGCCAAGAATGCTGCATTGATCAAGTGTCCTGTGGGGCGGGCATATTATCAAAGAATAGCCTCACCGTATTCCCTGCGTGTCGTAAAAGGCGACTAAAAGTGGACGGGGCGGGGGGACTAGGAATCCTCCCCCTTGTACCAACCTCCTGTGAGGCATCAAAGAAGAGGGAGAGTAGAGGGGAGTATAACTGCTCCCCAAACTGTTTCTTTTTTTATGTCGGCTACCCCCACTTTTAAAGGGGAAACAGCCACGGTATATGTATGTATGTATTATTATTATTATTATTATTATTATTATTATTATTATTATTAAAAAATAATATTTATTGTGAACCAGAAATATCTAAAATATCGATTGAGAATCCAAGTGCTATATATAGGAACACATAAGACCTGGATTTCAAGATTCCTGAGATCTTTCTTAAATTTTAGATGAAGCAAACTGGGATCCGAAGTGGTAACAGCATAGTTTGTTGTCAGAATGTATGTGTGTTGGTGTGTGTGTGTGTTTTTCCTTTAAGCAGAACTATTGAGCAGATATGTGCATCTCCATTCTCTTAGCAAAACTCATGGTGTAGTTATATCAATCAATAGATCAGTTTCCAAGGTTGTAGTCTTTAAAACTGCTCATTTGGTAGGATTTGTCGTATGATAAATGAGAGCCTTTCCGCGAATTGATGTGACTGAGTTGGAATTTAAAGCGAGTGATATATATATATATATATATATATATATATATATATATATATATATATATATATATATATATATATATATATATATATATATATATATATATATATATATATATATATATATATATATATAATATCAAATAAACACATTAACATTTGTGAAAACATGACTCATATTTTACCCCTGACCTAAATAGAATGAGATTTGAATTAAATGCGAAAACGAAGCCACGAGTGAGGTTGGTAAGAAGAAAAAGACATTCAGAAAGAATATGTTCATTCCTAGCATAGCAGTTAGCCATGAGGTTTGGTTCTTCTTTTAGACCTTCAGTGGTGTAGTTGGTATCGCCTTGGCACGGTAATTATGTCTCTTAGGTTCGAATCCCTGTCAGGGATAAAATATAATTCATATCTATTTATCTATCTCTATATGAGAGAGAGAGAGAGAGAGAGAGAGAGAGAGATGAAATTCACAAGTCGCTGGCGAAGAGGGTTAAAGAAAAAGCTTGTATTCTTGGGATTCCAACCGACCACCAGCGTCATCTTACAGAGTTTAATTGAAGTTTGTCTCGTTAAAGAAAAAAAAAGTCTCCTCCTCCTCCTCCTTTTTTCTGTATGGAGAAGATTCTTTGAATAGCCATTTTTTATGTTAGTTTCTGTAACTAATTATGACCTTTTGATAGTTTTTCTTCCTTAATTTGTTATATAGCCATTACTTTTATTTGGTTTCTTTGCATTATATTTTTTTCTTTTGTGTTGTATTTTGTTTCATTTATATGTTTATTTTTCTCCTGTTTTTGTCATTTGCATGGTTATAGTTTTCATTTATTTACTTATTATTTACAAGATTTTAGATTCTCCAGGGTCTCTCTCTCTCTCTCTCTCTCTCTCTCTCTCTCTCTCTCTCTCTCTCTCTCTCTCTCTCTCTCTCTCTCTCTCTCTCTCTCTCTCTCTCTCTCTCTCTCTCTCTCTCTCAATGGAGCTTTCATATGGTATTTTTATTTTCATTTAGAATTAAGCAAAATTTTAATATCATCGTTAATATTATCATAGTCTTTAATTCTGACTAGTAATTGGAAAATATTTCGTGATATTATTAAATCACTTATTTCTTGTTACTTGTTCGTGTTATATCAAGTGATGGAGCACATCCGGCACCCGTATCTCCTTCCTGTCAGAGAACAAGGAACGGTGCCCCCTTGGGAATGACAGCATGACATGCCCCTTGAGAACCCACCACCTGACATTACCCTCGGAAATGATATGACCTTTTGGGTTGTTCGGTCCTACCACAGGACCCGTGATGGTTGACATGAAGAAGACATTGGTATCGTTTTTTTTTTGTAAGACATTGGAAAAGATATGGTGGTAGCGCTTTCATATTTTAAACAGTGGGTATTTTTTTATATTATGTTTTATTCGTATGATTGATTTTGCTGGCTTGCTCTCGCATATGCTGTACATGTTATCAGAGTATTTCCGTGTATTTATTTACTAATAATTATAGTTAGCTGTTTTTGTATATTATGGCAATTCAGAATTTTTTTTACGGTATAGTCAGATGCTTTATCTCTTGCGCTTTTGTCCATCCCTCCTCCTCTACCTGAGTAGCGCAGGAGGGACTTCGGTTTCCTATTCGTTATTAGTTTAGAGATGGGAGGAGCTTACGTGAAAGCAAGATGAAAGAATTACAGATACATGTTTTTCAATATATTATTCTGTTGTTGCCGCTCTTGCGCAAACTTTTCTGGATTTTATTATTATTATTATT
The DNA here is from genome assembly GCA_037179515.1 of Halocaridina rubra. NCBI lineage: Eukaryota > Metazoa > Arthropoda > Malacostraca > Decapoda > Atyidae > Halocaridina > Halocaridina rubra. The sequence goes on from JAXCGZ010013216.1 coordinate 210,584, forward strand.
ATTATTATTATTATTATTATTATTATTATTATTATTATTATTATTATTATTGTTGTTGTTGTTGTTGTTGTTGTTGTTATTATTATTATTATTATTATTATTATTATTATTATTATTATTATTGCTGTTGTTATCACAGTTGTTCATTTTCTTGTTCTTGTTATATCCCAAAACCAATTGAATGTTATCAGTATTTGGATGTCGAACACGTTTGTAGAACGTGTTCGACTACCACATACCCCGTTCACACGTTCGAGCATCACTTCAAACACTTGTCTGTCGAACCGCGTTTGACGAACCGTTTGACCGTGTAAACCCCCCTTAAAATTGGAAAACGTGCTTCTTTGTGGAGAAAACCCTTCATGATGAAGCATAATTTAATTCTATGCTTCTGCATTAATTTATTTTATTCATTTGCTTGTTTATTATTGGCATAATTAATTATAATATTTTTACCTTATTTACTGGATTTTCTTCTTGCCCATTCATTGCTGGAATCGTATTTGGAAATACGACCAGAATAATGATGTTTTAATTATCATGATCAGTTTGTTATTACCGTAATAACGATCATAATTATCAAAAGCGAATAATGATATTGGCTCATTAAAACAGGACTATGTTATTTCGATACGAGAGCATATCTTTTCATAGACTTGGTTTAGTATCTGTGTCATTATCAGCGATATCGGTATAGATAGTTATCGTTCTCTATCAGAATATTTTTAACTTTGTCTTGGCATTTCTTTTAAAGAATGCATTATTATCGACGGTATATATCGATATTTGAATATATTTCTGTATAGAGAAGTTTTTCAGTATCGATGTCGTTATTAGCGTTATCGATCTTGATCGTTATCGTTACCTTTCAAAATATATTTAACACTCTCCTAGAATTACTTTTAAAGCATTTATCATTATGGAAGAAAGTTATTATTATCTGAATATCTCCTGTTTGTGATATTATACTTAAGGATGAAATACAATAATAGGGAAAAAAAGAAAGAAAAGAAGCGTCCATTTAGAAAATAGGTTTATATTTTTTCTTATTTAAGAGAAGAGCTTCAGAAATGCCATTACTGTAATGGTAAAATTACTGTCTTAATATTAAACTAATACAACCAATAGTCTACTCCTAGGTGAGAACCAAACTTAATCTGGCGAGGTGCAAGTAGGCTATTTTGGAGTATAATATTAGCTCTAGGAATCGTGAATTTTTAGATTTTATTATTATTATTATTATTATTATTATTATTATTATTATTATTATTATTATTATTATTATTATTATTATTGTTATTATTATTATTATTATTATTGTTATTATTATTATCATCATTATTATTATTATCATCATCATTATTATTATTATTATTTTTATTAGGTATGAATAGGTGGAAAAGAAAGGGGTGCTCACAAGTATAATTAAAGTATAAAAAGTAGTTTTTGATATTTCAACATTGTGATTTAATCTGAGAGAAATTGAACAGAAATTCATAGACTGCGAAACTAGAAGATGGTGAAGGGTGGCAGGAGTTGAGGAGTTAGCAAGTTGTTATTCGATGATGATACTGCATTAGTGGCTAATTAGGAAGCAAATGTACAATGGCTGATGAAAGCGTATGTCAGAGTATACTGTGAGCCAAAGCTACTAGTTTATCTTGAGTTCAGACCGTGGAAGTAGGAGACGATGAAGGGTGGTAAGAGCTTGGAAGTGATGAAACCATTACTGGTCGTTGACGCTGTATTTGTGGCAGATTAAGAAGTACTGTAAATGTAGTGGTTGATAGACGCATATATTAGAGTACGAGGTTGGCGGAAGCTACAAAATATTGTCAAACAGAGATTGATATCTACGGTAAAATGCAATGCATTATAGAATCAGGAGATCAAAGTAATTGGCAGGTGCTTGCGAAGGCTAACAGATTCAGTTGTTATTTATTTGGCGAGGTCATGGCACTTGTAGCTAATGGTAGTCCTAATATCAAGACAAACCATTGCTTGATGGAAACAAGGGTGAAATTCCTATCCAAGAGAGGAAAATGGCTTCCAGTACTTTGAAATGGGATTAACTGGTAGCAGAGTCGTACTCTCTTAACCAAGCCCATGTGATGGGTAAGGAGAAAGTAGGGAAACCGGAGGCCCGATAGCCTTAGACATTAGCTTTGTTTTGTGTCATCTTTACTGTATGCACATTTAAAACTGTGAGCAAATGAGCACGATTTGAGAAAAGTAAATTAGTAGTTTTTCCTATTTATTTATTTATTTATTTTATTTTTTGGCTGTGATTAAAATTTTGGGTAAAGTGAAAAAAAAAAATCAATCTGAAGGTACTCTCCGTGAGCAATCTATGTCACCTATATTATTTATATTCTTTTTTCTTGTTTTTTTTATACCTCTTCATATCTGTTTAGTAGGCTAGTTGAATACGTGATGATAGTGGAATGTCAAGGATAGAACAATGCTATTACGAATTTAGATTTAAGAATTGTAAGAGACACCTCTCCTGCCATTCTAGAGCCCAAACGCGACATTATATGATTCACTTTATCAATATATGATAAGAAGGCATTCGTACATGACTTGAATAACCGCTTTTCCTTTCATATAGCAAACTGACAGTCATTTATAGCCGATGCATTATGCTCTGTTTCCTGTCACTTTCCAAACAGACACACCCAATTGTCTGATTGTCTTCGCGTCTGTCTCTGTCTCACACCAGACAATGAGGTACCTTTCATAGGAAAAAATCACCTTTGATATGAAAAAATCAAATAAAAAAACAAAAAATTGAATCGTGTTTTTGGTGTTCCGATAGACTTCAAGTCCTGTGAAGGGGATCTAACAGAATCATAACGATTTGATTCTGATGATGAAAAAGAGGGAAGAGAACAGACGTCGGAGAACCCAAAAAATAAAATGAAGTTGGGGGGAGGGTAAATGTGATTTCAGTAAAGTACACATGTCGTGGGAGAAAATAGATTAATTATGGACGCACTGAAATAAAGAAGTAAATAAATGCATAAATAGAATTATAACATTAATCAATTTGAAAAGATGTGTTATATAACTGGCAGAATTAATGCCTTTGTTGGTTTATATAAAGTTGTTATCTAAGGAAAATTTGTAGTTTTATAGGATATATTGAAGTAGAGAGAGTTTATATATATATATATATATATATATATATATATATATATATATATAGATAGATAGATAGATAGATAGATAGACAGACAGATGGATAGCTAGATAGATAAATATAGATAGATAGATAAAAACGTGCGATATATAATTACAGATTTTAGAGAGTTACGAAGAGTGAAAGTGTGTGTGTGTGCGCGCGCGCATGTTTGTGTGTGAAAGAAAGAGAGAATTATGTGCTATATATATATATATATATATATATATATATATATATATATATATATATAGATAGAGAGAGAGAGAGAGAGAGAGAGAGAGAGAGAGAGAGAGAGAGAGAGAGAGAGAGAGAGAGAGAGAGAGAGAGAGAGAGAGAGAGAGAGAGAGTGTGTGTAATTACAGTATTTTGCAGAATAAAAGCATATTATCAAATGATCATAAACACTAAAATATACGCTTTTTTTATTCCCTTAATAATTTAGATAATTTCTTTCCATTGGTTCCATCATTATCATTTATTACAGTGTTAAAATAAAACTATTTTAAAGATAACTTCGTGACATAACCTTGTTATAATTCGTCCTTTGAAGAATTATTCCAGGCTAATGATGGCTAATGGTACTAATAATAGAGATAGACAAATGAAGAGTTTTTGAAATAGAGTATATTTTTACTCTCTCTCTCTCTCTCTCTCTCTCTCTCTCTCTCTCTCTCTCTCTCTCTCTCTCTCTCTCTCTCTCTCTCTCTCGACCACCCATTGGATCTCCATTACTGAGCTCGCTACCTTACACTAAAAACCACTTACACTACTGCCTGCTTGCCATCTGGTGCAGTCCATTTATAATAATAATAATAATAATAATAATAATAATAATAATAATCATTATTATTATTATTATTATTATTATTATTATTATTATTATTATTATTATTATATTCATATAGTGATCTTTAATGTAGTGTAGTCATTTCCACTGATAGCAAAGTAAATCCATGTTTTGCATTATGGCTTCTGAGTTGCCAAGTCATAGGATGCGGTAGTCGTCACTGTTGTGGTATCCACACCATCGGTATAATAAGAGTGAATCTTCTACTCTGCAACTATAGAATAAATTGCACGACTCAACATTATATGAGCATTTACACACTGAAATTGCCGCTGACGATTTTTAATAGGTATATCGGGAAAAGTATTTGCTTATGAATTACATTCATGTCTTGGAATGATGTATTTGGTCGATGCTCGCAATATGTCTAGATAAATATTGTAAGA
>JAXCGZ010013216.1:220000-230000 GCA_037179515.1 Halocaridina rubra
TGAAGATAAGCGTGAGGAAAGGGGTTTGGGGGATAATGCCCAGATGAGGAACTCGGCTTTAGATATCATATATCACATGCCTCGAAAATGGGATGTATTGACTATTTCCAGTTACGCTGAGGCCCGTTGTTCATGGAGGGTACATTTATGTGATGGTTTCCTTGTTGACTACTTAAAATCGGAATTTATGGGTAAAATTGCCCATTCATGCAAATATATGTATGAATATTTGCCCATTTGTACGCAGTTGCGTTTTTTGGCATATATCTCATACTGTTATGCCTAGTTACTCCATCTTTTCAATTATTCCGTCGGTGTACGACTTTTATTAGTATTTTTTCATTGCCTGCTTATGGTATTTATTTAATTTAAGATTTGTATTCGGTAAGAAACCGGTTAGGCATAGCAAAAACCGAGGTCAAACCTGCTTCTATATGTGATGAGATAATTGTAGGGGACAGTAGTTGCATCATATTCTGAGCCATAACAAATCTTAAGTCACAGAATATTCCATTAGAAATGATACTTCTTTGTTGGAATCAGTTGCATAATGATTCAATAAAAAAAAATTATGCTCATGTCTTGACTATACCTTTGCGATAAATAAGGAGGTTTAATATTACTAAAAAGAGAATACAAGCAAGTTTATGTAAATTCAGGTATTCACATAATGTAAACATTTATATCTTATACATTTTTAATGTTCATCACTAAATATGTCGGTAGCCTTTAATCCTTTCCTCCCCTATAAAAGAATTTTTTTTTTCTCATTTTAAATTTAAGATAGTAGACTTTGAAATTTATTATCTATCCGTAAAAGGTCACATGGCCTCCTCAAGAAGAAATCAATAATACCAATAAAGAAAAAAATATGCAAAATAAAACTAATCTAAATATGGAAAGGGGTGAAAAATGTTAGAAATGTCTATGTATTTATCACTTTTATCGAAATTGTTAACAATGGATTCTCCTGAAAGTCAAGTACACTTCACTTGCTATTCATTTTACCTGAATCAGCATTTTGGACAATCTAAAAGCAATTTTTAAAACTTGTTCAATTATCATCCAGTGATATAACTGCATGATTTCGAGTCATGTAAATATTGATTTTTTGAAAATTTTATAGATGTTTTCTGTAATGATGATAATGAAAATAATAATGTTATTATTATTATTATTATTATTATTATTATTATTATTATTATTATTATTATTATTACCTACTGTTTTATTTTATAATGTTATATATACTTACTTATATTAGCATGTATTAATTCCCGAAATTACATGCGTATTATTTATAATAAAAAAGTTTACATTTTTACAATTCATCATAATTCATACGTTCACTTTCCAGTCATAGAAGTTTTGCGCTAAACCATTTTTAAATGCCTACTCTACGGTATCAGATACCCACGTTTCACTGTCTTTTGTTACATTACTGCATATATGCTTAGTTATATATTTTTCTTTTTTTTTTACTTTAATTTTGTCAGTATCTTATATTGTAAATAAACTAGCTCGTGTAAGTGATAAGTTACATTATTGTTCAGATATAAAGATCTGTTCAAGTAGTTCAATTTGTTTTGGAATATACGCTTGCTAATCTCAGATAATATTAGATTAACAAAGTTATTGGACGGGAAATAATTGGTGAAGAATTTTTACCTTTATAGTTTGGGAAAACACAGGAGGTAATCTTTGCAAAGTCAATGCAGTTTTTCTAATAAAAACAGCAGCAACAATAATAATAACAACAATGATAATAATAATAATAATAATAATAATAATAATAATAATAATAATATCATCATCATATTAATAGTATTAATAATAATTTTTGTGTTATTTATTATGTATAAAGTAATCTCTTCTTTTCATAATCATCATCTTCTTCTTCTTCGTCTTCTTCTTCTTCTTTTTATTATTATTATTATTATTATTATTATTATTATTATTATTAGTATTATTATTATTATTTATTCTGAAAGTTTGAAGTATTCAAATTTCATAAAAATACTTCACATACTTTCGATAAAAGTTAGATATTGTTGCTTAAAGTTGTAAGTGCAAGAGTTAATTGGAGAAACTTTATATTACATTGCGTAGTAAAGATTAGATTTAAAGTTTCCTTTTTTTTTCTTTTTCTGACCAGTTTTTGTTGTCAGATAATCTTCGACCAACGTTTTGTTATAAACGTTATTTTTGCTTTTCATATCACATCATATCAATAATTTTCTCTCTCTCTCTCTCTCTCTCTCTCTCTCTCTCTCTCTCTCTCTCTCTCTCTCTCTCTCTCTCTCTCTCTCTCTCTCTCTCTCTCTCTCATGCCAAAACCTTTCTGTTATAATCAATGCATGTGTTTTAATGGGAATATAAGAACTGCAAATATAATTGGAACTCCTGAAATTTATTGTCAGAAAACCGGTGACTATTACATGAAAACTAAAATAAATTTTATATTTTAATTAGATAATTAAATATATTATTATTATTATTTTTTTAATTAATTATGACTTTCTATGTCTATGTATGTGTTTCATACATGGTGTTATTCTGACTGCTTGCATATTTAAATACATATGTTTTACATTAATTTTCCTGCAGTTAAGCCTCATAATTTAAGCCGAAAATTCCACTGAAGAGCCTTAAAATCCTCCCATGCCTTAATGAAAATCTCGAATTTAAGCCCAACTCGTTCCCTCAGGAAGCAGCGAGATTTTCACTTGGTTATGATCGAGATCATGAATGGTATAGCAAAATATTTATTGTTTCAACAGCACTGGGAGCAAATGCACTAGAATTGGCAAACATATGCGTATCTTGAAGCTCTGCAACTAAAGAATAATCATGCAAAGTGCTAGAAAAATCCTAGGAAATCCTATTGGCGTCTATATGTCTAGTATTATCGTCTCAGACCGCTGTGCAACAGGCTACTACTACTGGCTTTCAAACTGTGTCCAGTCTTTGTCTAGTGTTTCTTTTGTAGTTTCCTCTTGTCTTTTTTGTAGCTACAGAGCGCGTCCAGCATTTTAAGTACCAATAGCTCTTGCCCCTTTTTTATTTTTTCTTTGTTTATATATATATATATATATATATATATATATATATATATATATATATATATATATATATATATATATTGCAAATTAGAATAAAATGTTTTTAATGATAGGTGAAGTATGTGTATGTGTTTATATTGGTGTGTTTTCATGTAAAATGACACGAACGTAATACTTTGTATACTTAGTACGTAGATGTCTTATTTTTATTAATATTACGAGATAATTTTCATTGTGTACTTTTTATTATTTGTATTTCTTCATTTATATTTCCGTCTTGATTATTTTGATATTTGTCTTTTCTCAATATTCTTACCCAAATGTTGTGTTTTTCCCCCTCTTCCTCTTCCGCCTTTAGATTTTTTTGTGTTCTTAGTATTTTTTCTTCTTGTCATTCTTAAGGGTCAGAGGGCGTGGTCATGAGGGAGTGGAGGATGGAGGATTGCAACGGTGGATCTAAGGGCGTTAGGAGCTCTGGCCCTCAGCATCAGCAGCCCGTTCCCTCCTCCTCCTTCTCCTCCTCTTTCTTGTGCTCTTCTTTATTGCTGTGCACACTTCCTGTTGTACTCTCTCTCTCTCTCTCTCTCTCTCTCTCTCTCTCTCTCTCTCTCTCTCTCTCTCTCTCTCTCTCTCTCTCACTGCAACGAGAACCATTGGGAAGGGGAAGGGAGATTCTAGAGGGGGTATGAGAGGGAGAAAAGAAAAAATGAGAGAGAGAGAGAGAGAGAGAGAGAGAGAGAGAGAGAGAGAGAGAGAGAGAGAGAGAGAGAGAGAGAGAGAGAGAGAGAGAGAGAGAGAGAGAGAGAGAGAGAGAGAGAGGAGGGTTAATGGTTTCGTTCTCCATCTCCATCCGATGCCTTGTTAAAAAAAAATCTCATTCATTCTGTTCATACTCGTATTCCTTATGTCATATAATTCTTGACTGTTTTTTAGGTATTGGAAGTACAATGAGTATTTAAGTACTTCCTCTCAGTGAGCACATAACCGTATTATTTGTGCCATTGGAACTGGCAGTGAAATGACCTAGTGAATTTTAGCCAATCGGATCGTCCATAAGTCGAGAGGAGCTGGCTAGTCAGCCAATCAGGGCGTCCGGTACAAACGACCAAGAGATACCAACGGGCGGATCAATACCCCCTCAAGCCTTTGGGGGTCAGGGTGGTGTTGGTAGTACCTTGGTGGCGCTGTTCAGAGGAGGACATGGTCGTTGCCATGGCTACCAACCTAAAAGACACTATTCTTACTATTAGTAAGAACTCTTTTATTTTCTCGAATTCTTAACATTTATACTCTTTCTTCTTGGTTCTCTTTTTCTCACCTATTTGTATTTCTCTTTCCCTCGGTTCACTTCCTGTCTCCTTTCCCCTTCCCTCTTTATTTTTATCTTAATCTAATTCTTTTTCTCCCCTCTATTTGTCATATTTTATGCTTCAGTAGCGCGCTCTCTCTCTCTCTCTCTCTCTCTCTCTCTCTCTCTCTCTCTCTCTCTCTCTCTCTCTCTCTCTCTCTCTCTCTCTCTCTCTCTCCTCTCTCTCTCTCTCTCTCTCTCTCACACTTTGTTATTCCACAACATTAGCTTTTAATTATAGATTTTTGTGTACTGTAGAAGTTTTGATAATATCGTGTTTCTTACACATACATGCTGGGGAGAGAGAGAGAGAGAGAGAGCGAGAGAGAGAGAGAGAGAGAGAGAGAGAGAGAGAGAGAGAGAGAGAGAGAGAGAGAGAGAGAGAGAGAGAGAGAGAGAGAGAGAGAGAGAGAGAGAGAGAGAGAGAGTCAGCAATATTTCTGAGAAGAACGTAGTGTGGAGAACAACAGCTGTTTTATTGGCGAGAAACACGGAACAAGCTTTTTCACAATGTGGGGAATATTGAAATTCCCTCCTGTCACTTACATTCATACATGCATACATACAAACATACATATCATGCATGCTATATACATACACGCATACAATATTGTGTATTTTAGGGTATAATGTTAGCAGTTTTTATGCGTACATTTAGCCAACGTTTAAAATAAAAGACTTGGTAAATTTTATCCAGGTTTTATGAATGCACATTTGCAAAATGATACACACACACACACACACACACACACACACACACACACACACACACACACACACACACACACACAAACATGCACCTACAAACACACACGCACGTACTTTGTCGCTCTCGCTTTGACTGTTGGGTATCGGCATCGCTGGCCATCAGCCGATTAACGTAAATAAATATTTTTCTTGCTTTTATTTTTTGCGCTTTTATTGCTTTCGGTTACAAGTGTTATTGTTCGATATCAAATACGCAATTTATGCTCTCTCTCTCTCTCTCTCTCTCTCTCTCTCTCTCTCTCTCTCTCTCTCTCTCCCCTCGGTAGTTATTACATCATCACTGCTTGCAAGGTTTCACTCTCTTCTAATACAGGAAGAGCTTCTCTAACGCAATCATAGGTAATAGAGTTCGTCATCTTGTTCTGACAGAAAATGATCCGTTATTTCGAAGAGTTTCTTGTTTCATAAAACCTTTCTGTGTGATGACAGTTATGTAGTGATATCATACCATTATTATACGATTTGTCTTTCATGTTAATGGCTAATTGTAGTCATACTTCTGTTACTACCACTACTACTACCACTGTCGCTATTACTTCTATCACAACTATTATTACAGCCACTTGTACTACTACTACTACTACTACTACCACTACTACTACTAATAATAATAATAATAATAATAAAATTATATCTAATGTAGGATTAAACATTGAATTGGAAGGAAAAGCATTTTGACGAGTAGATATATTTTCTTTCATTTTGGGAGTCCAAGAGATAGTCACTATACTAAGAATATTATCAAAGGGACGTTGTGTACACCTTTTCAAAACAAGGAAATACATATACAGACATATTGGGTTACCTTTCAGACACTAATAATAATAATAATAATAATCATTATTATTATCATCATTATTATTATTATTATTATTATTATTATTATTACTTATGGTGCTTTTCAGCCCATTGCTATGAAACATGTAAAAAATGAAAAACGAATATCAAATAGTATTGTAGATATTGTTCGAAAGTTTTTCTACCAGATATATAGAATAGCATCTCTCTCTCTCTCTCTCTCTCTCTCTCTCTCTCTCTCTCTCTCTCTCTCTCTCTCTTTAAATCTAGATTTAACAACTCTTAACTCCACCTCGCTTCAGATGTTCGCTTTTCATCTCACGTTTTTTGAAAACTTCGCTCTGCTAATGGTTATTTCATATACGTACAGAAAAAAAGATTTTCCTTACCATTCAAAAAGCACTGAGTGATATTTTAATATATATATATATATATATATATATATATATATATATATATATATATATATATATATATATATATATACTAATAAACATCAGATTTTACATTTTTTGCATTTATAGTCTTCTTTTCCGATTTCTTTTCGGAGAAAATCATGTTTTTTGACTCATAACATGTTCGTGGACGCATACTTGTCCTTAAAATGTAACATGTAAATGTTCTAGAAGCTGAGGTGACGGTCATTGGCAGAATTTTTTGATATTTAGAAATATAAAAGAGACCAAGAGTTCAGCTGCCTAAGGGTATTTGAACAGCTCCTCTTCACTAGATTCTATCGAGGAGGAAACACTACTGCCTAGGTAGGTGAAGAAAGTATACAGTTGGCTATGTGGGGTCTTTGACGGAACAGAATCTTCAAGAGCTCGTTCTATTTAAGTGGCAAAAGTGCCTGTCCAGTATCTTTCTTAAAGTTCTACAGATATTAAATTAATCACAAAGTTACTATAACTTCATTCTGTTGCGTTGGATTTTTCTATATTGATATTGTTTAGTATATTTTTGGATGACTACCAAGAGATGACAAACTAGTACGGTTAAACGTCTTCTGCCTCCCGTAGTTTATTTTTACTCTGTGTTTTACTTGGCATTTTCATATCTCCATCTCCTTGTGCGAGGGACGAGAATACTGTCTCACTGTTCTCTTTCTCGTTGTAAAAGGCGGCTAAATTGGTGTCAATGGATGGCTTGGAAAGCCTCATCTTTGTATTTTCATCCCGTGATTGACAAGGTTTCGCTTTGACTCGACCCTTACCCCTCATAAGGGGATATTGGCCTTTGTATATAAATAGTCTTGCTTAGTGCTCAGAAATGATCCCCTACAGCATGTTACTTCATCCAGCCTAGAAAAGTACAAAAAAATATAATTCGAAATACATATTCATGAGCAGCTGTTTTATGACATTAAAGACTCATTTATATGTTGTTTTTTATGGTAATTGCTGCCATAAGTAAAAGTAAAAACCATTGCTCTCATTTCTCCTTATTGCCTCTTTTTTCCTTAGCAGTTGTAGGTGTTCTAAGAAATTTGTCTTATTTTTTTTGTTCTCAGCTTTTACAGGTTTAATCCTTCATAAAATGCTTTAATTTTGTTATTTACTCATTTATTTCTTTATTATCTGTCTAATTAACTATTTATTACGTTGTTTTCTCTAGTATTACACTAGTATTTATTAATAAATCTTTTGTTTTTAATACCTTTTCTCTAAGTTATTTATATTTTAACATTGCATTGTTCTTTTAAATTTCATTATTTCTTTAGTATCAAATTTTTCTATTTTCATATTATTTACAATATTACTTTAGTGTGTCATATTCACATTTACTATTACATTCCTGGGGTATATTTCTTTTTGGCCCCCTGACGGTTGGGGCAAAAATATGTCCTCCGTGTTCCCATGGGTGTCGTAAAAGTCGACTAAATAGTGTGGCGCTAGAAAATTGGGAATCCCCTCCAATGTATTTTCCTCCCATAAAGAGTCAAGTTGTATCGCTTTGACTTAGCCACCTCACCTTATGCGGGGGATTGTGTCTTTTGTATAAAAAATATTGTTATCTTTCGTTCTTTTAAAGTACAGTGTTTCTTTGTATTGCATTAACATTTTTTCTTTAAATTGGAAGAACATCTTTGCTAGTGCTGTTTAGTTTTTGTTTTATTTTACTGTTTACTTAGCGTTACCGATGCACTCATTGACCGGACTGAGATGACTTGGACTGCCACACCAGGGACTCACTCTCTCTCTCTCTCTCTCTCTCTCTCTCTCTCTCTCTCTCTCTCTCTCTCTCTCTCTCTCTTTATTTCAAAGTACCTTCTACAATGATCACTTACGAGTATATGAGGCATTATTGCGTTACCTGATTGTTCCATGCAAAGTGTAATGGAATTTACATTTTAAATGTCAGTTCTCTTAAAATTCGTATATATATATATATATATATATATATATATATATATATATATATATATATATATATATATATATATATATATATATATATATATATATATATATATATATATATATATATATATATATATATATATATATATATATATATATTATATATAAAAGTACTTGTTAATTTCGTGACCTTATCTGGTCACCTTCTCTGAGAAGGTGAAGGTGGCCAGATAAGTTCACGAAAGTAATAAGTACTTCAAATATTATTTCGTTGGTTACTTTCATGGGCATTTTCCAAATATATACATATACCTGTATATGTGTTTATTTGTATATTTGTTTATTTTTCTACACGAGTTGAAGTCAGCTGCAATTGAGGCATGTGGATTCTCTATTTATTCCTTCAGTGACTTGTGTCTTCTTCTTTTATCTTTATTTTATAATTATTCTCTTCGTTATATTTTACCAATATTTCCCGTACTGCCATATCTGACTTTCATGTCTTCTATTAGTGTTTTTGCTAGGGCTTCTTAGCGTGTTATAGTTATCACTTTTCCTTTATGATATTCCTTTAATTTGTTTTATAATTGATTTCTTAATATACACTTCTCGTTCCGCATCTTCTGAGTTTTTCGTTATTTTTACCTACTTATCTTTCATATTTTCCCTTTTCGTCTTTATCATTCTTTTTACTTAACCTTTTTCATATTATTTCCTTAGTGTTTCATTCGCTTATTTTGCCATTTTCTTGCCTGTTATAGACATATAATTCCTATTCGTCTTTATAGTTTCTTAAATTTTTTTCATTTATTACTCTTTCTTACTTTTGCTTATTCTATAATTTGCTGGCTTCATATACACATCTAATTCCCTTTCGCCTTCCTTGGATCTTTTTGCTTCACTTATAATTTCTTTTTGTCTTCGTAGATACTTTTGGTTAACTTATTTTCATTATTTACTTTTCCTGGCTTCGCTTATTCTCTAATATGTTTTCTTCATATAATAACCAAAAATGTCTGTTCGGTTTCTTCATATAATTTTTGTCTTGTTAACGTTTCGGATATAATTTTTTTCCCTTTGGCTTATTCTGCCATTCGCTTGCCTCCTATACACTCTTGATTTCCTTTTCATATTGACCTTTTCTTAATCTTAACATTTTTCAATTTATTTCATTTTTCTTTCCTTCGCCTGCACTGCACTTTGCTTGCTTCTTAACATGTCTAATTCCGTTTCGTCTTCATGTTTCCTTTACGTTACTCATATTCAAATGGTTTATTTATTTGTTTTTGTCTCTTATTTTGTCATTTACTTGCTTCATTTGCACTTCTCCTTTCGCTGTTCATGTTATTATCTAGTGTGGCTGTTTCTCCGCCCACCGCAGACGAAATTAGCCATTGTTTCACATAAACGTCACAAACAGGTGATAATGACAGGAAATTATGAGAGAGTGTTTTACGCTCCTGGATTACTCACGCACGGTTTAGCAGCGTTATTGTATCTTTATGCATTATTACTAGGCAAAAGGATCTATTCATTGCTGCTGATGATTACCTGGAAGTATAATACCGAGCTCTAGTATCAGATGTGTTTGTGTGCAGATATCTGTTTTTAATTTCAATATTATCTCCGTATTTGATATATTTGATACTAAAACATGATTGTGC
>JAXCGZ010013216.1:232500-235000 GCA_037179515.1 Halocaridina rubra
GAAAATAAAAGGACTGCGATCATTAGGGGCAGTGGTGGAGTGGGGGTAGGTGGAGGGAATAGGGGAGTGAGTCCTTAATCTGTATAAATTGAATTAGGATATCTGAGGCTCCAAGTTAAATCTAGAAGTAATTAGAATACACCATCAAGGTTTTATTTTATATCCTTTATTTTTCTTCTCAGGAGAAACTAATTACCTCCACCCCAACCCATCTCATTTTCCCTCTGCCAAGCTCTCTCTCCCCCCCCACCTCATTTACTATGTTCCGTACACCCAGTTTTGTTATTGCTATTTTTTATTATTATTAATTTTAGCCGAAGTCGCTTCGGTTTGTTTGTGTAGACACAAAAAATCACTTTCTTTTATCCCCTTCTCTTCCTCCTGCATCATCTCATCTTATTATCATAATTATTTCAGTCATTGTCTTCATCATTTTAGTTGTGATCCCATACCCTACTTAATGGATGTGGTGGACTCCAAAATGCTAGAAAGTCATACTACTATGTCTATAATATCACTATATTATCTTATATATATATATATATATATATTATATATATATATATATATATATATATATATATATATATATATATATTATATATATATATATATATATATACACAAGCTGTCTTCATACCTTAAAATTCCTCTCTGATGCTCAACTATTTTATATATATATATATATATATATATATATATATATATATATATATATATATATATATATATATATATATATATATATATATATATATATATATATATATATGTATATATATATTAATTTATTTATATACTTCCATTGTTTTATTTTGGAAATGTTCACGATCGTTACTGTCATATGCATCATTATCATCTGCATCATCTTCCTGCTTATCCTGCTGGCTAGTAGAGTGGTAACGCGCTGGCTTCGCATTCACGAGGTCGAAAGATCGGTTCCTGTCCAAGACCGAGAGTTTAAGCTGTTTACTGGCAGGAACTGCTGCGGTTGGACACCACAGTGGGGGGTTGGGGCTTGCCCTGGCTGACGAATACCCATTGTATTGAAATGGAAATAAAGTTTGTTTGTTTATTATTATATGAAACCCCCTTCTGCAAACTTAAGAGACTCATTGCTAGTACAGCACAGCGGTAACAATTAATGCCTTAGTCCGACCTGCCGCTCTGCTCATAATAGAAATGTGTCATAACCTTGAATTAGCATATAATTATTCATCACCTCATCAATGATCCTCTCTCTTAACTCAAGTTCATTGACAATTGTACGTGAATCCCTTTGAAGATATTAATTTATATTGCTGTAATTTCCCTGTATATGAATAGGGGATCCATACATAGGATCGCCCCCTGTCAACTCAGCAGACCAAATTTAGTACGTCTGTTAGGTGTATGGGGTATGTGGTGTTGTAGAATCTCTCCGAGCTTTAGCTACGATTTACATACATACATGTCTTTTTCCCCCTTGTAAGGGGGGTGGCCGAGCCAAGAAACACGCATTCACCACGATCCACACACACCTCAACCACTGGAAACAGAATAAAAGAAAAATAATCCATTCATTACTGTACCTTATTAGTGTAATTCATGATGCCAAGTAATTATCGCATGCGCGCAATTGAGTTCAAGCTCTGATTAAATTCATTAAGCACTCTCTCTCTCTCTCTCTCTCTCTCTCTCTCAAACACACACACACACACACAATAATACAGAGGAGATAGCATGTTTAATTTAAGCAAATTGTCGTTTAGGGAGGCCATAGCGGAATTAAATACCCCTCATCTCCCCCCCTTTGTTCTAGCTTTCCTGGCCCCCTAGTTTTCCTCTCCCACTTCTTCATTAGCACTCCCCTCACAGTTTTTTTCTTCTCTAGTACTCCCATTTTTCCCTCTAGCACTCCCTCCCCTAGTTATTGTATGGTATACCCCATTACCATACCCATATATTTTCTGCGTTCCTCCATTTTCCTCTCTAGTACTCCCCTAGTAGTCACTCTCCTTTTTTTTTTAAGCACTTTCTTCTTCCAATCATACTTACCTAGCACTTTCCACCCCATTTTTTCCATTCTGTCATTATCTCTCCTCCACTTTTTCACACTACTATCCTACTAGTTACTTCTCTTTACCAGATTTATCCCATTTTTTCCTCTCTAGCACTCCTCAATTTTTCCCGAAGTCTAAAATACTCCTCCCAATATTTTCCTCCAGCAACCCAATTGATTATTCGAGCACTTCCCCATTTTCATCTAGTACTCTCGCCATTATTTTCCTCTGTTTAAATTATTCACAATATTTACTCTCTAGTACTTCCTTTTATGATATACCTAAAACATTCAGTATTAATTTTTCCTCTCTAGGTTTCCCTCCTTTATATTTCCCTTCGTAAAGTCCACATTAACTATTGTAATGGAAGTCTTTTTATTCTTCAAATATCCTTCATATAATCTTTTTTGGCCCATTTCTTTACGTTTTATAATTGCAGAGTTTTTTTTTTCTATAGA
>JAXCGZ010013216.1:250000-267500 GCA_037179515.1 Halocaridina rubra
TTTACTCTAGATATAACAAATTCCGTGTTGGAGCACGACGGGAGAGTTAGGAAAGATAACCAACCTTAGTTCCTTAGCTGTAAACTGATTGTGTCCACCCCTATTCGAAGGGGGATTTATAGTGACACAAACCGGCAAATAATAACAGCATTTATATTATTTATTGGTTTGTCTAATCTTTTATACACACACACACACACACAAATATATAGATTGATTGATTGATTCTTTACATCATTAACGTGAATGATATCCCGTACACAATATTTCATTTTAGATTACTTAGTAAAATAAAGAAAAAAATAAATACTTAAAAAAAGCAAAGCCTTAAGATTAAGCAGCATGAATGCGCGCATATTGTTTTAGTATCGTGACGTCATAAAAGTGGTGGACGCTGATTGGTCAAATCCCATTTCGATCTTCTCTTTGCAACGTCGAGTTTATGCACCTCAAGACTACATACGGGCAAATCAATGATGCTCAACCGCTGCTCTTGATTTAAATGTCAACTCTTGCATCACTTCTGGCTTTTTTTTCTCTTTTTTTCTCTTCTCTCTTCTTTTACTTATTTATTTATATCCTGACACTGTTGCCTACTGCATTTGTACATACATGTTACACACGTAAGAATGCATACGTACACACACACACACACACACACACACACACATATATATATATATATATATATATATATATATATATATATATATATATATATATATATATATATACATATACATATATATATATATATATATATATATATATATATATATATATATATATATATATATATATATATATATATATATATATATATATATGTGTGTGTATGTATGTATGTGTATGAATGCATGGAGGTGCATGTGCGATATAAGTAAGTACCTGCTCATTCATACACACGTACATACTAATAAAAGGTATTTTATAAGTATGCACAATATTCGTAAGTATAAGTATGCACAATATTCGTAAGTAAAAAAAAGTATAATTATGTATTATAGAATATAGGAAATGCCCTGTGGGATTGGTGGTTACTCAGAGAGAGCAATGATGGAGGATAAATAGATAGATAGATAGACATAAGTTGATACGCACGTAGCCCCACGGGGACTAAGTCCTTCAGTTATGAAAACAATGATCTAATGGCATGGTCATAGAAAAAAAAAACCCAGGTATATAGTTACAATGAAACTGACATTGCAAAATAAATAATATGCATCAATGTTTAATTGTTTACGCTCTCTTTACTTGCATTCTCCTCTTCACCCAAAAGAAAGGGAAATATTTCTCTCTCTCTCTCTCTCTCTCTCTCTCTCTCTCTCTCTCTCTCTCTCTCTCTCTCTCTCTCCATTTACAAGAAAGTGTATTTTTATATTCTGAAGAAACCTTAATAGAAAGATGTTGTTCACTTTTTCTTCTTTTGAAAACCTAAGATTTTATTTATCTTCCTGGAAAACCACAAAAGGATCGCACTTTTTTTTTATTTTATTTTATTTTTACTTTTGCCTCATATTTTTACCCCCTGCCGAGGATCTTGTTAACGTTTTCTTTACATGTTTGTGCGAGGTTTTGAGTATGAAACCATATTATTAAATTTTCATGCAAGAGTCATCTCTCCTGACGTAGGAAATAGGGACCAGAGTTCTCTGTTCACGCTGACATAGCTGTGGATGTTGCTGCTCGGACTCCGTGGAGTTTTTTAAAGTTATCAAAAAGAATACAATATCAAGTTACAGCAACGAAATGGTTAGAAATTCTAGAGATATCATAATTTATTAGTTTGCACTATTTTGCTTTTGAATGAATGATACTTGAATTGATATTGTGTGCTTTGATTTTTTCAACGAGAAAAAAAAATCACTTAAATCATGATGAGGATTGTTGTGAAATACTTTTATATATCCTCACAATGACAGAGGAGTATATTGCTTTTACACAATTTGTTGTATATCTTTTTTCCTGTAGTTCGTTGTTATAAAAAGGGGATATTTTGAGTTTCTAGATATTGCTAAAAAAATAATATAATTGACATTGATCATAATCTGCTGACTTTCGAATTTCTGTATTTTTTTTTTAACGTTTATGTCTTAGAAGTATGTCTGTTTTTTTCTTCTTCGTTGTGATCTTTGATTTGGATGGTTTAAATTAGTATTATCATCGTCAAGACATACATAAAAAGTATTGATATTGATTATAATGTTACATACATACATATACCTTGGCTGTTTCCCCCTTTAATTGGGGGGTAGCCGACATCAAGAAAGGAAAACAAATAGGGGGATTACTTTGCTCTATGGGCAATGACGAGGGAGCTAGCGACCGTTCAGATGGCACTGCTGGAGTGCCACAGCCCATCCTCCCGGCTCTTCCACAACCTGTGTCGCTTCACAACTGCCAGCTCCTCCTACTGCCCCTACCACAGGGCTATCTCTGTAAGATGCAGCCCCGTGGTAACAGCAGATGCCCATCAGAGCCGCGTCACAATCGCTCGCCACTCATTCCTATTCCTAGCACGCTCGCTTGCTTCCCTCACATCCATCCTCCTATCATTCAGGGCTCTCCTTACTCCATCCATCCATCCAAACCTAGGTCTCCCTCTAGCATTTCTCCCATCAACTCTCGCATTCATCACCTTTTTCTGCAGCCTTTCATCATCCATCCTTTCCACATGGCCAAACCATCTCAGAACATTCATATCTACTCTGGCTGCAATTTCTCTCCTCACACCCGTTCTAGCTCTCACCACTTCATTCCTAACCCTATCCAATCGAGATACACCAATCATACTCCTCGGGCATTTCATCTCAAACACATTTAGTTTCCGTCTCTCACTTACTTTCATACCCCATAACTCTGATCCATACATCAAAGTTGGCACAACCACTTTCTCATACAAAACTTTCTTAACATTCATTTCCAACCCTCTATTCTTCATCACTCCTTTCAATGCACCCAACACTTTACATCCTTCATTCACTCTGTGACACACATCTACTTCCACTCCACCATTTGCAGCTATAACCGAGCCTAAATACTTAAACTGATTAACCTCCTCAAGTGTCTCTCCATTCAACATAACATTCAATCCAGCGCCATCCTCATTTCTTGTACACTTCATAACCTTACCCTTTCCCACATTCACTCGCAGCTTCCTTCTCTCACACACCATTCCAAATTCTGACACTAACTGACACAGCTTTTCCTCTGAATCTGCCACCACCACAGTATCATCTGCAAACAGCAACTGATTCAGCTCCCACTCGTTATCATCCCCGTCTACCATTCTCAAACCTCGACCACGCACTCGTCTTTTAATATACAAATTCCAGAAATAGCTGTTTTATATGTTTCGGGATCCTAGCCATCCACAGAACCGAATCAGATAGCTGTTTTATATGTTTCTTAAGGACTAAGTTCACACCCAGAAAGACCCCGTGTTCCACTTACTATGATGGCTAATATAACATCTCTTCTCCAGAATGTGTGTGTGATAAAAATAAAAGGTAGTGGCGTCTGGAATGTGGTAGCATACAGTCAACTCCGTATCCTTTGTAAGTGCGTTCGTTGATATGTTGCGTCAGTGATGGAACAGTATCGAAAAAAGCTTTAGCATTTGACCTTGGCTATTCGGCTATAGCCGTTCTCCAGTGTGAGAAAAATGTTGTTTTGTTGTTTCTTTATAAACTAGTGAACTTTTTTTTTTTTATCATAGTATTGTTCATTTAGAATGAGAAATATACTTGTTTGTGTGCGCGTATATGAATGTGTATGTATGTATGTGTGTGTAGGTGCTTGTGTGCGCGCGTGTGCTAGAGAGAGAGAGAGAGAGAGAGAGAGAGAGAGAGAGAGAGAGAGAGAGAGAGAGAGAGAGAGAGAGAGAGAGAGAGAGAGAGAGAGAGAGAGAGAGAGAGAGATTTCAGGTACCATGTTATTATATAAGGTTTTATTATAGTTATTAGTCAAGTTTTCGTTGAGTAATAGTAATAATGACTCAAAATTAGCTACGCGTTATTAATATGTGATTTTATATATATATTTTTTTTTATTACAGGATCTACGGGTGTTCCTTCTAGTGCAATACCAGCATTCAGCTCTGTGATTTTTAAGGTAAGTGCTTTCTTTTAGTCGGGTTAAAGAATTGCGATTACAAGGGATGTCTCTCTCTCTCTCTCTCTCTTCTCTCTCTCTCTCTCTCTCTCTCTCTCTCTCTCTCTCTCTCCTCTCTCTCTCTCTCTCACACCACGATTGCCCCTGTTGAGAGTTATATCAGTCGTAAACTATTTTATTAGTACCATCGTAATAAACTTTTAGCATTAGAGTACTCCTTCTCCTCCTCCTCCTCCTACCTACTACTACTACTAGTACAGTTTCGAGGGTAAGATATGCGCATTTGCATTTTTCCCCTTCATTTAGGTTTGCTCTAATCTCATATCCATTTGTCCAATTATAAACAGTGTATTGCACTTTATTTCATAGAATTAAGCTCAACGCTTCAAGAAGTAACTGCCTTCCTTGCTTCAGATAAGGAGGCTTCCTAAGAGCGAGATATCTGAAGGAAAAGGGTGTTTGGATTGTTTATGATTACTTTATTATCTCCTTCCTGCGTCAGTCAGTGTGTGTGTGTATTTGAGTGTGTGTGCTTGTATGTTTGAGAGAGAGAGAGAGAGAGAGAGAGAGAGAGAGAGAGGAGAGAGAGAGAGAGAGAGAGAGAGAGAGAGAGAGAGAGAGAGAGAGAGAGAGAGAGAGAGATTAGTGACAAGTAAGCAAAAGAATAAACACAAAGTTCTCTTGTTAGAGAATAAAAAAAAAATAATAATAGCATTTTAATGTGCAGTTTGTTTCCTGTCATATGACTGTATTATTACATGTAATTATAAAGCTATCAAGTATTTTTTATACTTGATTTTTTTTTTTTTACTTGTACTAGAAAGTCTGTAGTCAGCCGGCCCTGTACAAAGTAAAGAACATGGCAGGATAGTATAATTAGCATCATTATTATCATTATAATAATTATGGGTCTCGGAAGCACAGTAGTTAAAGTACTGCGTCTTTACAAAGAAAAGCTGTTACGGACACACACAGTCATTCAAACACATTTTAATGAGTAGTTGAGCATTGAAGCAACGCATATATACATACTCAGGTATATACACGCATGTGTATATAAATAATACTATAAGTTTTTACATTTTAGAGCTTCAATCTTATAACATATTTATATGCTTGGGAGGGAAGAAGGTAAACCAGTTAAAACCATTTAGGAAAAATCGTGACAGAAATCTTGATTCCCTTTGACCACAAAGGTTGCTACTTTTCCCATATTCCCCCCCTCTCCTTCCCTTAAACCTACACCCCCTCGGCCACACTCCCACCTTAAGAAAGAAAATATCGATTGTTTGGAAGTATATCGTCAATATTAATTTATATTCCTATATTAACATATATCGCTTCCTATTTATTTTATTTGATGAATGTGTTTTTGGTTGTGAAGTATGATGTATGGGATTTGCATCGAGGTATTTTATTCTGAAATGGACTTAATTATTGTGTTCTCAAATTTTGGAGTATGAATTATGGACAGTTTTAGTTAAAAATACATTCATATATATATATATATATATATATATATATATATATATATATATATATATATATATATATATATATATATCGTCTTAAATCATTCCGTGTCGGTTTTGCAATTGTGCTTTTAGTCTTGATGTGTGAACAGTTCTACTTAATAAGCACTGGATGTGGAAGTACAGGGAAGAAGGAGAGGAAGACCCAAAACATGTGGATATGACAGGAGACAGAGGCAGGTGAAGGTGGCTCATCAAAAATAGCGACCCCGTATAAAGACGGGCTTAAAAATATGACGGAAATAAAAATTATATAATTTTATTTTATCTAACATTGATGTTGCAGTTGTTTTGAAGTGTGACGTATAAATAATTTTAATTGTTATTTATATCTTTATATCGTTTTCTTCGATTTTATACCAGTTATAGCAATACTTTCTTGTATATATAGGTGTCAATATTCATTCGTTCAGTGCCACTTCAGATTTTATTTTTAATCCATGTTCAAATATGGTTAAAGAGGCACTCATAGATGTGCTTGATTTGGGCCCCGGCTAGCAAATTGTTAATAATCTTCGGTTCCGGTTTTACGTCACGGACTCCCTTATCTACCAAGGGCTAGGACGGTTGCCTTCTTGCGAAGGACTTGTTTTGGCAGATGTAATCCTTACGCTGAGTGCATGCCTTTGCTAACCTCAGACCGTGACGGGGCGCGAACCCTCGACCTGACGCCTCAGAGTCGGAGACGCTACCGACTGAGCCACGGCGACTACCAAATTGTTAATAATCTTAAGTACCTTATTTTTAGAGTATTTATAATTCCTTCATTTGACATAATAATTCTGACAAGACAAAATAAATTTTTTAGTGTTCATTGTATTCAGTATTTCATTGTACGAGTATTTTTTTCTTGATTTAATTTGTTTTTACTCATTTTGTTAGAGTAATTTTATATAAGTTAGAGAATATTTTTAAAAGGACAAATAAACGTACATTTTATAGAATTGTTTTGTATTTTGAAATTACTTCCAAGGGTAGTTTGGTAGTTTTCCTCACTAGCTACATTACTATGGTATCCTGCACATAAAAAAGAAGTCTAGTTTGTTTATGCATGTAGGCTTAGGCCGCTTTCCCACCAAAGTAGCACGTCGCAAGTGCCATGCCACGTGGCGCGCCAGTTGAAAACTAACCTTCGGAAATATATGAAACCTTTCACACAGAAGTGGCACATGGGACGTGTCGCGCCACTTCTGTGTGAAAGGTTTCATATATTTCCGGATGTTCGTTTTCAGCTGGCGTGTCACGTGGCATGCCACGTGCGACATGCCACTTTGGTGTGAAAGCGGCCTTACTTATATGTTGACTTGAGTTGCCAGGTCTGTTTAGTGGCTATTAATTTAGTTGACGGGCCATGAGGCATAATGCTATCACAGATAGTACATTATATTTGTGTACAATTATAGTCATGTGATATATAAATTTAATTTTACATGTGGAAATGAAAGTATCTGTTATTCTTGACGTTAGTTTTAATATGTGGCTGAGTTGTTCAAAGTACCTGTTTTAATAGTATTAATAATATACATCTATAAGCAAAGAAATATACGCGCCAAAGATTGAGATAATCTGTTTGCTTTCCGTGTCATTCGTTAAAGGTAGTGAGTGTGAAGTGCCTGAAGTCAGTGTTTAATATAGTGATCATTTAAACGAATAGATATGGAAACAGAGCAATCTAAGCGCCAAGAAGAGACTACTTCTCATTCCTTTCTATGTCAGTAGACAAGGCTTGATTACCTGTGAGCTGTTTATAGTGAATAATTTAATAATATTGATTTAAGATGAAGGAATACACAAAGACAGTGAAAAATCTACTTGTTTCCCATAATATTTGTTTAGGTTTTTTACTATGTCCTGTTTATTTTGAATAATTACTAGTTCATCTCATGAAGTAATTGGTTTTTTTCTTTCCATTCATGGGGGTAGTTCATACCTGAACATACTAGGAGAAAGCAAGACTAATTCACACATATCTTCACTAAACACTTACACTGCGACATGTTTAAAAATTTCAGTAAATAAAACTAAATGTTGACTGATCATATTACACTGCGACATGTTTAAAAAATTCAATAAATAAAACTAAATGTTGACTGATCTATGATCAGTCAACATTTAGTTTTATTTACTGAATTTTTTAAACATGTCGCAGTGTAAGTGTTTAGTGAAGATATGTGTGAATTAGTCTTATTTTCTCCTAGTATGTTCAGGTATGAACTACTCCCATGAATGGAAAGAAAAACAACAACAATTATTTCATGAATATGAATGTATTTTTTCCTCACGCATTGTAGATTAATTACAGTGAATGGAACAAAGAAAATTTTTAAAGTGAACGATATTTATGCTTAAGTTTTGTTTACAATGGGTCTTTCTCTAGCACATTAATACATTTATTTTTCTTGTGCAAGAATTATTTATGTTCTAAAAGCACAAATTTCTATCTACGTGTAAGTACTGTAAACTGAATATTCTTCCAATGTAAAAAAAAAAAAATAGTTTTCACTCATTGGTAGGCATTTCAGTCTGTCAGTGGGATCCATCCGACACATGAATCTTTAGGTCTGTCAACTCCGGAGCGGAGAACGCTAACCACTCGGCTGCCGTGGTCTCCCTTTCATTAAATATGATCTCCTAAAACGTTTTTAAGATTGTTTTTCTTCATAAACGCTGTTTATGTTTATTGAAATGTATTTTGTCAATACATACTGTTCTTTGTCAGTACATTTCTCATTGTTTTATGTGCGTTGTCGCTGTTGATTTATATGCGCTTTTCTGTTCAGTAAAATAGTATAATAAATTCTTTAAAGGATTCCATATTTTTTTCCTAATATGATGCTAAATAATAGTTTATTTACTCATATGGTTTTTTATTTTTTATTTTTTTATTTTTTATATAGACAAATGTATTAGCCATTTTGCATGTTTACCAACCATTCACTGAATGAGTGTTGAATTCTAAGAAAAGTTTTCGTTTGCCTGATATTAGTATAATCTACCATTAGGAAATTAGAGGAGACATAGCAGTATTTATGTGCGGTGAATGGTTGTATTCACGAGAGAAGTTGGTTATCCTCTGCCTCCAGTAGTTCATATTCTTTTTTTTTTTTTCTTCATTCTTCTGGCTTTCTTGGAGAAGGGTATGTTCTCTCCAGTTGAAGAATGGAACTTTCTTTTCCTCAATTCAGACTCTTTTTGTCTCTTACTTTTCATATTCATTTCTCCTTCCTAGAAAAGGGTGGGTTTTGTCCCAGTGAGGAGTTAAGCATCCTCTGCCTCCCATAGGTTATTCGCGCCATCTTTCTTATTCTTAATTTCATTCGTCCTTTAGTTTGGGGAAAATGCATTACAGTCTCCGTGTTCCTCTGTTTCTCGTAAAAGTCGATAATTGGGGCAGAACGAGGAACTATGATCCTCATTGTCGTATCATCATCCGGGAAGAGTTAAGGTTTTGTTTTTAATCGGCTACGCCTCTTTGAATTATGGCCTTTGTGTGCGTATGTGTATATATATATATATATATATATATATATATATATATATATATATATATAATATATATATATATATATATATATATATATATATATATATATATATGTATGTGTGTGTGTGTGTACTAACTCATATATACACATGTCATTGCTGTTTAAGTACACTCAGTACTATATTCAAGGTCGTAGGGGCCGCTGGGGGTATCCATGCCAACCCATGTAATGTTTACATTGTAACATGTGTTGTGTACAGGTATATCCTTGAGACGCCATACACAGTCGTTTGTTTATTCTGTTCTTCTCTTCTTTTATAGTAAATAGCTACTACATTCATTTCTTCACGCTCCCCTATCCATGTGC
Source organism: Halocaridina rubra (assembly GCA_037179515.1). Classification (NCBI taxonomy): domain Eukaryota; kingdom Metazoa; phylum Arthropoda; class Malacostraca; order Decapoda; family Atyidae; genus Halocaridina; species Halocaridina rubra. The sequence continues at coordinate 259,497 of JAXCGZ010013216.1, forward strand.
TGTATATTTATTTATTTATTTATTTATTTATTTATTTATATACTTACTTACTTATTTATACATTTCATTAATTCGTATTTATATTACATAAGAGAGATGCAAGGCGGCTTTACTGCCCTAATCGAAACAGAATTCTTATTTTGGTCAATAACTGACTTTACGCAGCAAATGGTGCTTTTATTGATATTGCTGAGTTGACAGGGATTAATAACATAGAGCACATTTATACTTAATCTTCCCTCTATCTCTATGTTTCTGGTTTTTATATAATGTTGTTAGTAGTTGAAGTCGTCTTTAGATCTCTTGTGTGACTCGTACAGCTTCTCTTTTTGCTCCATAAGTACAATAGTATGTATGCTTGTATGCATGTATATATGTATTGGTTACCTTCTTTTATACCTGTGTTTATGTATGCTCCCCATACTCAAGACTCAGGGGGTCAGCCCCTGGCTTCTTCCTAAGATGTCTCGAGTTCGATTTCCCACACTTTTTTCATTTAACATATCATCGTCATCAAACCTCCTAGGGATAAGGAGTGGTTCATGGGGTCCCTTGTATCTTAGCTTATGTCACCTCAGTTGCCTTATCGAATAGACCCTTAGATGTGTGGACCTAATTATGAAATGGTAACAGTATCCTGATCCCAGGATCGATGAACTTGATAATGCCCATATTGCAATTTTCATGCCAAGAAGAAGTATCCTCGTTTTATTAGAATATCTTATCTTCCTGCACAGTCTTCCTGCTCCTTCTCCCACCATAATCCTGTTTCTTCCTAAGCCATCTTCCTCCTCCTCTTCCTCTCCCCTGCAACCCTGTTTCTTGTCATTTCTTCATTTACATAATTACAGGCGTACACGCGCGCATACTCACACATGACAACAAAAACAGCTATTGACAGTGGCCATAAAAAATGACATGGGTATGAGAGGCGACATGAAAAATGCAAGATTCTGGCTGAATAATATATGCATCGAGATAATGCCATATAATCGGTAATGGAAGTTTTGCATAAATCGATGAAAGTGTGTGTGTGTGTGTGTGTGAGAGAGAGAGAGAGAGAGAGAGAGAGAGAGAGAGAGAGAGAGAGAGAGAGAGAGAGAGAGAGAGAGAGAGAGAGAGAGAGAGAGAGAGAGAGAGAGAGAGAGAGAGAGAGAGAGAGAAGTAAAATTACCCTTTTCTCTCATTGTTTCATTCACACCCCATCTCCTTTATCTTGCATTCAGATTAATTGTTATTTTCTTAATGAATTTTCATTCTTTTCATTTATTTACTGCTTTATTGTTATCGTATTCTCTTTTTCCTGATATATATATATATATATATATATATATATATATATATATATATATATATACATATATATATATATATATATATATATATATATATATATATATATATATATATATATATATATTTCTCTACTGATGACTTGCATGAGAGGTATATGTCAGGTATAAAACGATATAGTAAATGTATATATATGTATGTATGTATGTATACTTGTGAAAGTATATGTGTATATATACTTTTGAAATTGTTATTCAAAGGTCTTTTGATATTCGACAAATAACAATGCCTTAGATAAGTATCTGTCTTTGTTAAACAAAGGCAAAAGGCTTCTCAAAATCTTCAAAAGAACACCCCCTTCTTTCCTATCAAAATAAGGGAGAGAGAGACCGGACGTGTTTTTGGAGTCTAAAGAACAAAACATGAAAGGGAAAAGCTTTTCTCCTGATAGAGTATAATCCATCCACGATGGGAACAAGGTATTTCAACTCAGTATAGGTCCGCATCCGGGTCAGTAGGATGGGTGTAGTATTAGGAAACATAAATGGCTTTAAAAACTGAGGCAAAACAGTCCAGTAGTCTTCAGTAGGGTAGCTGAAGGAAACTGCTTGTAATCTTTTTATATATTATTAAGATACTTAAATGAAAATAATTGCTTGAAATGGTTTTTGAATATTTGTTATGAAAGTAATATACAGAATATATTAACTAAAGAATTTTCCAATGTAATTTTGTAATCATTTTACAATTGTAAATATTGTACATTTGACATTTAAAAAAAAATAATTGCTTGAGCTAAAATGACCCAAACTTCAAGAAAGAGTAAAATGCAGAGTAATAAAATTAATATGGGAGGCAGAGAAAATTCAACTCCTTACTGTGACAGAACCCAGAGAGAGAGAGAGAGAGAGAGAGAGAGAGAGAGAGAGAGAGAGAGAGAGAGAGAGAGAGAGAGAAAGCAGCTGTATATATAAAAAGAGTAAGATATAGTAGAACAACAACTGTGTCTAAAGAGAAAACGATACTAGTATATTGGACTAATAACTCTTTCTAGGAGAAAAATTGATTGCTGAACGACCTTATGGCTCACATTTATTTCTCTGTTCGTGTAGCTTTCCATTGTCCCTGTTATCTGCTATCCTAAACTGAGAGAGAGAGAGAGAGAGAGAGAGAGAGAGAGGAGAGAGAGAGAGAGAGAGAGAGAGAGAGAGAGAGAGAGAGAGAGAATTATTTTCTTGCTGTTAAATAATTTTTACTTCCCTCTTAAAGGAAAAAAAAACCTTGAGTAGATAAAATAGCACCACTTGAAAACTAGATAAACGTATATAAGTACCAATGAGGGAAAATATACCATGAGTAGATAAACTAAAACCATTTACTGTCACAGAAAAAATAGATTAGAATATATACTCACTATAAATGGAAAAAAAAACCTTGACTAGATAAATTAATATCACTTAATAGAAATATTAATAAGAATATATGTTATTATTGAAAAAATACCTTGAGTTGGTATAGATAGGTCACTTAACTTGAAAAAAATAAGAATATAAAACCCTTCTTAATTGGAAAATATACCTCGAGTAGATAAAATAACATCTCTTACTGTAAAAGAAAAATCGATAAGAATATATAACCCTTTTCGACTGTAGCATTTAATGTCTATCGAAGAATATTTCTTTCCTGTTATCGCACATAAGTGTCGTGTTGAAAGCTTATCATTCTAAAGGATCTGTCATGGCTCACTTAATGGTGTCATAAATGACACTGTGGAGATTAATATCGCGAATCTAAAGTATTCATGATGCGTGTGGGTAGTTTAATTGTTTCATGGTTGTATATATATATATATATATATATATATATATATATATATATATATATATAATATATATATATATATATGTCTGTTCTATAAGACTAGAATCTTAATATCCATTATTCCTTTATTTTCTCTCTCTCTCTCTCTCTCTCTCTCTCTCTCTCTCTCTCTCTCTCTCTCTCTCTCTCTCTCTCTCTCTCTCCTCTCTCTCTCTCTCTCTCTCTCTCTCTCCTCTCTCTCTCTCTCTCTCTCTCTGTATATATATATATATATATATATATATATATATATATATATATATATATATATATATATATATATATATATATATATGTGTGTGTGTGTGTGTGTGTGTGTGTGTGTGTGTGTGTGTGTGTGTGTGTGTGTGTGTGTGTGTGGTGTGTGTGTGTGTGTATCTCTTGAATATATTTGAGATTTTAAATATATACAAAATACACTCATGAGGGCTTACCCTAAATATGGAAGTTATATATTCTATAAAATTATTTACTTTTAAGTAAATTTTATTATATTTTATTATAAGGTTGATTTTTTTATGTGTTCACCCTCCATCCGAATCATCACCTATAAAATGGTATACAACAACAATTTTAACATACTTAAACCTAAACACTTTTGCATTTTATATGTGTTTCAGTTTTTTTTTCACCTTATTAATGATTTTTTCCATTTTTTTTATGATTGTGACACCAGGACGCCCCCCCCCCAAAAAAAAAAACAATAAATAAAACATCCCTCATCGGGCCTGGGCACGAGGAATACATAAAGTAAAGAGAAACAGAGATGGAGAGTGTAATGACTTGTCAGATGTGAAGGGATAATAAAAGATGTGTAATGAATATCCAAGAATATTCAGAGTACCTGTAGGCATTGTGTAGGTTAGAGGATGCCTTCAGGGAATTTAAATGGAAATAAGACATATATTGAGTTAACTAGTATTTTCTATTTTATTGCAGAACTAACGTCAAATTCTGTAATTATTAGGGGAGACATTTCCTAACGTAAATTCCAAGTGCTCTGTAGTCACTCTCTACACTACAGTTTCTCGAGGTCAATAATTTGAATTTAGTCAATTATTTTTTCTTTTGGGAAGGAGGGGGAGTTAAATATCTCTCTCTCTCTCTCCTCTCTCTCTCTCTCTCTCACACACACACACACATATATATAATATATATATATATATATATATATATATATATATATATATATATATATATATATATATATATATATATATATGAAATGGCATTTAGTTCCTTTGGAAGGATACCACCGACGTAGGTTTCATGTCTAAACTAACCTTGAAAATATTGTGTGATGATAGTATCAAAAAGTCCATACTTACCTTCGCTCTTTCTTTACTTAGAGATGCCAAGACAAACAAGGTTACTTTCATTATTACCTTCAAATAATGCCTTTTTCGTAAAGAAACATAATTTACTTGGATCATTAATGACTTGTAGAGAAATTACCGTTTGATGAATATAAAGAATGATACACACATACTTACATACATTTTTTTATGAGTGTTACACCGGGACAGGCAAAAACTGCCCTCATCAATAAAGGCCCGGGCACGAGAAAACACCAAGACGAAGGAAAAGAAAAATGTTAAGGACAAGGCAGAGATGAGGTTATGTTACACACAATAAAATATAGTCAAAGTACACACACATACCCACACACACACTTATTATATAACTCATCTTCTGGTCATTACTGTTTAATGAATTATAACACCCTTAATTACAATAACAATAAGTAACTTTCCTCTATGCATATATTATCTTGTTTTTCCTCTTTAATAATGAATGTTTAAAACTCTTAGATTAAAAAAAAAGTCTATGATTGCAATACTAGTTGTTGTGTTTAACATTTGAAACACGAGTTATGGTAATAATTTTATTTAATCCATTGCTGATCAGTTTACTAGTTTGCTGCATTTTATGTGGGCGCAAAGGCATATTTTCTATTATTTCAAATGGGTGCCAGTAAGCACTTAGTTTGGGTGCCAACAACTTCTGTGACCTGTTGTCATTCAAGTTGATATTAGTTAGGTTAGACCAAGTTAGGTAGGTTTAGGTGATCTTTGCGTTAGGCAGTATATAAGGTTAGGTTATAAAGTTTATTACCAATCACTCTCGTCCATATGAATTGAATGATTTTCTTAAATTGGACATCTAATTGAAGTAAAACTTGGCTATCAATAGAAGGACATTTTTGTCCTAAATGACCTTCTAAGACTCCCAAATGAAATACACAGCCTATTAACCATTCATTCGTTCTTGCTGACTAATACCCAAGTAAAGAGTATGAATGAAATCGATACAAAAATGAATAATTTACATCTTTTCTATAATGCATTTATTGTGATTATGTTGAAATCTTTGGACCCCTTTTATTTAGAGTTGTTGTATTGTAACGGGGTTCTTACTTGTATTGATCTAGCTTACACATTACTCGGTGCCATCAGAGGCCACTGACACTCGCCTCACACAGAGAATGGTGCCATGAAGTACTACGGGAAGGGGAATGGAGGAAGAGGAAGGGATATGAGTAACCACTGAGATTTGTGAGGGTATGATAAGAGGGGTCCTCATAAAGAGAATGGTGCCACGAATTAGCAAAGGGAGGGGAAAAGAGAAAGAGAAAGAGCACCTTGGAAAGGGTTCTGAGTAACTGCTGGGACATGTGAGGCGATGATGAAAGGGGTCCTCACAAAGAGAATGATGTCTTGAAGTCCTAAGGGGAGGGGAAAAGACCAAGAGGCAGGAATGTGGAAAGGATTAATGAGTAACCGCTAGGATTTGTGAGGGGATGATAAGAGGTGTCCTGTCTAAGGCGGAAGCGATGGAGGAGAAAACGATAGAGAAATGGAAACAGAGCTTGACGAAAGAGACGAGGAAGAATGACGTAAGACAGACGGGAAATTACGGCCGGCTTCATATGTCTGTGTTTAGCGATGTTCTGTGAGGGGACTGGTTAAGGGGAATATGGAGAGGAGGTGAAATAAAACCGAGGAGAGTAGAATGAGAGAAAAGAGAACAGCTTGTAGCTCTAATATTTACGATAAAAGACCAGTGCAAAGCATTATTCCTCTTTTTTTTTCTGAAGACTAAGTATTCTGACGAGAGTGAAATTAGATTAAGAATTATATGCAGGGTTTATCGTAGAATAATAATAAAGCATCAAAATTAGTGTTTACTGTGTCATTTACTAATCATATGCTATGCTGTAGTAATGTCTAACGATTGATCAAAAGGGATATACAGAAAGTAGACAGTTGATAAAATTATTAATTTTGCTGACGACTGTAAAGAACTTAAATTATTTTTTATCCGGCTCTAAAATAGATAGCTCTTTCAATATATATATATATATATATATATATATATATATATATATATATATATATATATATATATATATATATATATATGTTATGAACTTGGTAGCGAAGGCTTACAATTTCATATTCCATTATTATTGTTTTGTTTTTGCCACGAAGCAGCTGGTAGAGGGTAAGGGGTGACAATGGGCCTTCTCTTTCATTGTTGAGTTGTGGCCCTCGCTGCTGGCTTCAACTGCATATGGCGTTATATTGAAATAAAATAAAATAGAATTTCTTGTTGTTTTCAAATAATCAAAATTAATGATTTATGAAAATCTAATTCATATTTTAAGAAAATATAACATTGTTGAATATAACTCAAAAGTATTTTACGTTATAATATCATGTATAATATTCTAAGAAAGAACGAACACCAGCAGCGTACACGCACACACGCAATATCACATGACACATTGGCATTCTCTCTCTCTCTCTCTCTCTCTCTCTCTCTCTCTCTCTCATACACACGAATATACATTCTCTCTCTCGCTTTATACTTCCGTCGATATATTATTATTATACTCACATTTATGTGAATATTTGCTGACGGGTTCTCGCGTAGCTGTGTCTCTCATGTAATATGAACTGTGATTGATCATAAGTATATTAGCATACGCTCCTGTAACCTAACGTAACTGCAGCACTCTCCTAAACTGTAATGTGACTGATCACAAGTATATGAGTATGTTCCATGACACTCACTTCCCTGTAGCACTCAATCACAATGTAATGTGATTGATTACAAGTATATGAGACTATGCTCATAGTCATTCAGTTGCTTGTAGAACTAAAGTAATATGTAATGACTGATCACAAGTATACGGGTATAAGTTCACAGTCCTTCGCATGTATGTATCTTTCAGGTAAAATGTAATGTGATTGAATGCAAGTGTATGAATATATGCTTCCGGGCTCTCGTTTACCTGTAGGAGACGGCCAAGGCTGTCAACATCAACGACAAAATCTCCAATACCACTTACAGTTCTAACAATCTTGTTGTTAATTGGCTGTTAGCAATCACGGTCACTACATCCTAATTAAAGGTTTCCTGTCCAGGTAACATCTGAACGCATGTCATTGGTTAATGCTGTCCTTCCCTCCCTCCCCCCATATCTATTCCTACCAATCAGGGAGCTTAATTAATTCTTCATGTGCCACCCACCTGCCATCCGTTTCGTAGACCCACCTCCCTTCCCCCCATCTCCATTATCCTTCGTCATTAGCTTATCCTATGTCAGAGGAGGGTTACAGGAATATTAATTAATTAAGACATTAATTAAATATACTCCCTGCTGAGTTACTTGTTTTCTTTACTCATGTGTTATGGAACTCATTGTTATTCTTTTTTTTTATTGATGTATATAATTTAGTAAAAACATATTAATGTTTGAATTTAAAGTAACAATTAGGAAATATATAGATTCATAATTTATTAAAAGATACGTCGATGGATTGGTAGATATATGAATATACTTCG
>JAXCGZ010013216.1:270000-275000 GCA_037179515.1 Halocaridina rubra
TATATATATATAAAAAACCATTCTGGTTGCCTCTAGAAGTAGGATTTATATTAAATGGGAAAACAAGCCACGCTTGAAGCTAAGAAATTGGCAAAAAAATTATCAAAAACATTCGGTAGAGAGTGTTCAATCCCTAGCTCTAGCAGTAAGCCGAGTTTTCGTTATTTTTTACACCTTTTATGGTATAGTCGGTAGCGCCATAGGAATTTTGATAGATTGTCAAGTGTGGCGAAGGTTCGCATCCTGGTCAGGGACATTATTATATCTACCTATGAAAATGTGCTTATTTGGCACTGCAGATGCTTATTAAAGGAAAATCTGAATAACTTGCGAAAATGAGCTACTTGTGAAGTTGAGAAGTGGGAGTGAAATGAACGGAGACATTCAGTAGAGTGCGTTAACATGGGCAGAAAAAATCAGTAGTGTTCATGCCCTACCGCGAGCAGTGAGCAGAGGTTTCATACTGCTTATCGAGCTTCTGTGATACATTAATTTACGCCCTATGTAAACAGATGGTTTGCCGCTTGTATTGTAGTTTGGAATCCTTTTTAGAAGCAGAAATACATTTCATAATTTTACACATGATAAGTGTAATTTTCATAGTTATGTACGTTTCGTGTATCAATTCTCAGCTAATTCTTGCATAATTGTGTCAATGAAGGATCCTTTCCACATCTGTGTTTATTTTTCCTTTATAATTTCTTATATTCACTTTTTAATGTATTTTCCTCTCTGATTTAGAGGGTTTATATTTGTCAGCATATTTTTTTCTCTCTCATAAGAATAAATATTTAAATAAGGTAAATACTCTGTTGACACTTTAACGCCATTGTAACTCGCTCTCTATTAGCCTGCTCTTAACTGCTGTTTAGGTTTACGTTAGAAAAGGCCAGTATGACTAAATTACTTACACAGTACTCGACGTAATGTAATTTGGTCTTGTTTTGTGCTAACCTTTCGTCTCCCCTCTTTCTCCTCATCAGGTCCTTCGCCTTCCTTTTCCATTGACGTCATTATATTCCATCTGCATCCCCCCTCCCCTTCCAGTTTCTTATATTCCAGGCTCGTCTGTGCCAAGCCCCTGGGATTATTGTCTCTGTTGCCTTTGTGATATCGGGTACGAACAAATAAAACATTTTTCGATCTCCATTAAACTTTAATTGACTCCCGTTTTCTTTGGGGGATTCCGCTCCGTTTCTATCGTTTGAAAGGCTGCAGTTTTTCCTAAGATATGAGATACTTCTTGGACATTGTTCAGTCTATAATATATATATATATATATATATATATATATATATATATATATATATATATATATATATATATATATATATGTGTGTGTGTGTGTGTGTGTGTGTGTGTGTGTATGAATTTATGTATGTATGTATGATACTCACAACAGTGACGATCCAAGTATTTGTTTTACTTATATTTGGTATTAGGTATAAGTGGTGTTGTTAATGTGGTATTAATAGTGGTGTGGTAAATGTACCTGCTTTGTTGTTGGTGTTATTATTTTTATATGGATAAATGCGCTCATCGCTATTGATGTCAGAATTAGAGGGTTATGTAAGTAGTTAATCAGTGAAGAATTTTTAAGTGTATTTTCCTGTCGTATATTTTTAAAGGTATTGCTGAGACAACGGGGCTTCTTGTAAGTATAGGGCAGTATATTCGTGTATATCTGTCCGCTCTGACTAGATATGGCACTTACATATAAAAGATAAAACAATACATACTCACACATAAATTATGAAAAGATAAATTAATATGTAGATGAAGAGAGGACCAATAAAAAGATATATATATATATATATATATATATATATATATATATATATATATATATATATATATATATATATATATATATATATATAGAGAGAGAGAGAGAGAGAGAGAGAGAGAGAGAGAGAGAGCGCCTTGACTTAGTAATTATAAGTCTTAGGTTCGAGTCCCGGTCGGGGTAAAAATGACTCATATATATATATATATATATATATATATATATATATATATATATATATATATATATATATATATATATATATATATATATATATATACATATATATATATATATATATATATATATATATATATATATATATATATATATATATATATATATATTTATATATATATATATATATATATATATATATATATATATATATATATATATATATATATATATATATATATATATATATATATATATATATATATATATATGAAAGGCATCGGAGAAAACTGCTAAATATATGCTGGAATATATATATATATATATATATATATATATATATATATATATATATATATATATATATATATATATATATATATACATATATATATATATATATATATATATATATATATATATATATATATATATATATATAGATAGATAGATAGATAGATAGCTAAATAAATAGATATACATATAGAAAGATGATAATAAAAATAGATAGATAAATATATAACTAAATTAATAGATATTGAGAGAGATTTGATAAATAGATAGGCAGATAGGTATAATGTATTACTTGTATTACTGGCGGTCCCAAGTTCAGCTCCTTATCAAGAGAGAATGAAAACAAGTAATGACATCCCTCGTGTAGTAGCCTTTGTCAGCTTAGCAGGCTAGTGAGTGTATTATTAAATGTGTGAATCTATGATGAAACTGAATCTTAAAAAGCGTCGTAGGTTCTCTTCCCCAACTTGCTTATGCAGATTTTCTTCGCCAGAAACACCTTGGAATTATAATGAAAGGCGTTTTGTGTCCCTCGTGTGGAAACTTCGGGCAAATAAAAAGTTTCAGTGAGTACAACAGTAGATGAGTGGGGTCAATTGTGGAATAATATTTTTACGAACTTAGACTTGGTATCTCTTTAACACCCGTCTCGCCTCTCTTATGTAGATAAATAAAAAGTTTAATATCTAAGTGCTTTAAAAATGTCAATATTTCTAAATATATATTGTAAGTGTAGACTATATATTAGTGCTCTCTCTCTCTCTCTCTCTCTCTCTCTCTCTCTCTCTCTCACACACACACACACACTTTATATTTATTTTCCCATTATCATATATATTCACAGTGTGCATATGTATTTCTCCAGTTCACCAATATTTACTGTCGCTTAAACTGATTCCCTATACTTTATTTTTTCCTTTATGAACACACTTACCTCTTCATCATGTACTATTTATGGCCTACTATGTTATTGCCTCCTATCCCCTGTCCCTTTTATATCCTTTCATTAACCTTCTTATGACTCTTATTACTATTTATTGCCCCATTCATATATTCCTCGTCTATTCCCTTTTTGCTTCCCCTTCCGTTTTGGGCGTTATACCTCATTCATTATAGCCCTGGTCCCCTTTTCTGTCTGTCTTCTCTCTTCCATCCATCCCTTTCTCTTCCGTAGCCTTCTCCATCCCTTTTATGCATTATTCTAAACCCCTCTCGTATAACTATTAATGAAGAATGCGAGATATGCAGGGATCAAGAGGGACACTTCTCTAATAGGGGAGAGATACGCTACCCTTAGACAGGATATTTATTATATGCTTTTAATCCGTTCATTCATTCAGAATGCTTTTAAGGTTAGCATTTAACACTACAAATTCATAAACATCAAGATTTCCACACAAGCTCTTTTTTTTATAGTAATTTTTCTGTCATGAAGTCTCCGGGAAATGTATGATTGTATTATCGTACATTGCGCTCGAGAAGTTAAACTTATTCACTATTTACCCCGCACATCTTATGGTATGCGCACAGAGCTTTAGATGTTAAGAGTTGCTAGGGGCTACCCATACAAGAAGATGCCACAACTCTCTCCTTCTCGTTCCCAAGAGGTGCTGGCGAAAAGATCTAAAGCCTTGAGGAGTAGCATCCTGAGCATCCTTGGAATTGTCTTAAATATGTACTTACTTTAACCATTATGTAATGTCTGGAATTTCACAACCTCTCTTATGCTGGTACTGAAGATTCATTACTCACCTGTAATAGAAAAAAGTTTAGATATTAAAACTCTGTAGACATAAAGAGTAGCAATGATCTTACTGCCATATATGCGAACAAATTAGCAAGATTATGAATGTTAACAGTTATATATATATATATATATATATATATATATATATATATATATATATATATATATATATATATATATACATAGATTGCCATCCTATATCTCCATTAGATCAAATTACATTTAGAATTTCCAATAATAATAATAATAATAATAATAATAATAATGTTAGCAAGAATAACTTATAAAACAACAAAGAGAACTCCAACATCGTGGCATATCTATATGATGGTAATATATAGCTACTCTTCATGAACGCTTGATATACTAATTTGAAAAATATCACAATCATCTCTAGTTCTGCTGGTCTAGCTTACAAAGTATTGGATGCAGTCATACTGAATCCCAAAATTCAATCATTATTTTAGTAAGATTTCAAAAAAAAATTACTTTTACAGCAACCAAAATATGATTAAAGAGTTGCAATATATATTCTGTGTGAAAAAGGGAATCCAGTGGTTTTGAATATATATCTCAAAGTTTGGAACTTTTTTCGATTGCTTTTTGCATTTTTTTTCCAAATGTTCTCGAAAGTGTTTCCAATAGTTTTGAAAATTATACTGATTGTGTTCATATTTTTTCCCAATAGTTTTGGAAACTTTCTCAATAGTTTTGGACATTTTCTGGCTGTTTAGAACATTTTACAAAAGGGTTTGAAATTTTATTGCCTTAGTCTTTTGAATGATTCAAAAAAAAAAATGCTCTGTGACCTTGACCTGTTGACATGCCGACCTAAAGTTTGGTGATATTTTTTTCCATTATCTTACAAATATTCTACAGAAAATTAGCAGGTAATGATTTGCTATTACATAATAATTACTTTTATTAGTAGGAGAATGTGTACAATCATCTTTGATCGGAATCTAGTTACTTATAGTCAGAGCATTTTAAAATCTT
>JAXCGZ010013216.1:280000-313255 GCA_037179515.1 Halocaridina rubra
TATTTGTGTGTCCAAAACTTAAATCTACAGAACTTAAATATTCATATTTAATCTGGATTAGCTGTATGACTTACGTTAATCCCCAATAAGATTTTTAGTATTCAACAGTGTAGTTCTCTCGCTCCGTTTTGTTTCGTTGCTTTGCTCTAATTTTTTAATGGGTCTTAACGTGTCTTTCCATTTTTACATCTTTCTGTTCTATTTGTGGTTTCTCCTCTCCATCTGTGCTATTTGTTTATCCATTTTTTCATTTTCAGAATTTGCATTATATTGATCTGCACACTCTCCATTCCTTTTCACCGTTACCCCTACCATCACTTCCCCTTCCCTCACATCCTCCCTCCTGCACAATTAGTATTCTCTGTGAATTCCCTTTACTGAATTGGAAGTCGATGGACGTTGTGAGCACGTAGGCCACTGGCTGTGCTGCTGGATGGCGTCCCTCAGGAAATCTCCTCCAATAAAAAGAAAAAAAAGTTATAATCTGTGTGGTCTTTGATCTCACCTGACTGGAATTCTGGAAGCAGCTTCACATGAAGGGAAACAGGGACTGGAGAAAGGGGGGATTGGGAAAATAGGGGAAACTAGGGTCACTGACTGGATCAGGGAAGTCGAGAATTAAATTATGGATTTAATATCGAATAAGGTTACATCACTACCTGATCTTTTTCAAAAATCTTTCTTCAAGTGATCAGGTGATGGCTGTGGTACACGTGGAATTACTTGTCATGAATTTCAGATGATCTGATAGTCTTAGGCCATAATTTCCATACATTCAGATACTTTGGTGGTCTTAGGTATTAACTGCTATGGATTTCAGATACTTTGGTGGTCTTAGGTCTTAACTGCTATGGATTTCAGATACTTTGGTGGTATTAGGCCTTAACTGCTATGGATTTCAGATGGTCTGATGGTCTTACTCCAACTATGCGTGAATTCAAATACTTCGCTGGTCTTAGGACTGAATTCTTATGAATTACAGATGGTGTTGGTCTTAGGAATGACTTGATAATAATTTCATATGTGTTGGTGGTCTGAGAGATTACTTGTCATGAATTGGTGATGTTTTGATAGTCTTAGAGCAGAATTTTATATATTCAGTTGTTTCCAAGTTTATTATTTAAAATTTAAATCTATTTTCTTGATGATATAACTTAGGAGGTACTTGAAAGAAGAAACACCTGACATACATATAACGCGTATCTTCCATCCGGTCTGTGATCTCGTGATTGGACTCATCAAAAACAGAGTGGTGTTTAAAAGAGAATGAAAAAAGCCTACCAAAAGCAGAATTGTGACAAAAGTAAGCTTAGATGAACAAGGAGTCGCTTGGTATGAGCATTTTTTTTTTTATGAATATGACACCAGGACGGGTAAAAAAAAAAAAAAAAAAAAATCTGCCCTCATCGGGCCTGGGCACAAAGAAAACACAGAGAGAAACAGTGTATTGTGACTTGTCAGATGTGAAGGGATAATAAGATATGTGTAACGAATATCTAAGAATATTCGGTGTGGATGTAGGCATAGAAAGAGAACCGTAACTGACGGAAGACTTAACATCGAACTGTCCTGGACAGTCTTATTTAAGTCCACAAGACCCTTCAGCTGTAGTATTGCAACGGGCGATTGATGCCATGGGCCAACCTACGACATGGTATCCCCATAACACCATAACATTGTAAAATATTTGTCTGTATAAGACCACAACATGGCAAACATCTGTGAGCATGAAAAGTTGAATTAAAAGAAAATAATTTTTTTATTAATATCGAAAAAGGAGGGTCAGTGATATTTTAATGCTGCTCTGTTAATCGTCATAGAACACAAATGAGTCATATTCCGGATTTGGAATTACAGAGAAAAAAATCTATAAGTTTTGTGAAGCTACAAAATTGATCAGAGAATGACTTTTAGAAAAGGAACGTGTCCTTGTTGAAAAAAAAAAGAAGAAGGAATTGAACATAAGGAACTAAATAGTATGAGGCACCGAGAGAGTAGGATGAAAGGATGGTTATCGAAAGCTGTAAAATAAATAGAGAAAACCTGAATCAACGAAGATGATCGCAGAAACAAGAGAAATGGCTGTTCTTGCCGTCTAATGGTGATGAATAAGGACATAACAAAAATTAGATTATTAAAAGAAACTAGAGAGTAGGATGAAAGGACAGAATGCTAGTAGGGAAAAATGAATACGTAAAATTATTGGAATTATAATCTTATACACTGTTGAGACTGGAATGATGTGTACGATAAGAGAAAGCAATAATAAGCCTATTCCAGATTCCAGAGCCGCCAGGAATCAGAGACTCTGTGAGTATCACTGAATGTATCAGAGCCACAATTTGCATAGGGTTTAGAGAAGGGAAAATCTTTTTAAAAGGTTGGATCATACCTTTTTATTAATAGAAATTTCTTGGCACAGTAAATAAAATGTATATTTTTCTTCTTGAGAATTCATAATACAATTAATGAGTTAGCAAGCATTCGTATAAAAATGTTAAATAAACAACAAGTAATATTTGGATTATGTGAAGAATGAGAGCTTAACAGTTAATTTAGTACTTTTTTTAATCAAGTAAGCATAGTATATCTTAGCCTGGAGCTAATTTAACTAACGTACAAGTGCATATACTTTTTCCGCCAAAGTTTCTATCAGAGAGAATAAAAATAAAAACAGGTTAGACATTAGATTCTAGGTTATCCTCGAATGTCTACATATAAAATGCCTCTGAATGGTTAATGCTTAACATTCTGAAACTATATTATATTGCATGGCCGAATGAAAACCTGCAGAAGAGTGGCTAATGCAGCGCATTGAGATATTATCCCAGTTATTGAAAGGAAACATGTAAATGAATAGCCTAACTGTTAAAAAATGACTTATTTTTACATGGCTGAATTATTGATGTAGAGCTGTAGAATTAATACAAAATATAATGTTTTGTACTATATATATATATATATATATATATATATATATATATATATATATATATATATATATATATATATAGAGAGAGAGAGAGAGAGAGAGAGAGAGAGAGAGAGAGAGAGAGAGAGTAATATTGTATAGATTAGTGCGTTGTCGAGAAATATGTCAGTTAAATAATAAAACGCTATATTGTAATCATTCATGTCAGTAAAAATCCGTGGATATGAGATTAGATCTATAAATCAGATGGACCGTTCTACCAGGCAAAGTCACGGAACTCTCGCGACTTTTGTCTGTCATTGATTTCAGTGAAGGGGGAGAGGGGCATGAAAGAGGGGGGGGGGGTATAACGGAGAAGGGTGGGAAGGGGATAGTGAAGAAATCAATGATCAATGTTGGTGTTATATTTAAAGTTTATCTAGCTCTCTGTGTTTATATATATATATATATATATATATATATATATATATATATAATATATATATATATATATATATATATATATATATATATATATATATATATATATGTGTGTGTGTGTGTGTGTGTGTGTGTGTGTGTGTGTGTGTGTGTGTGTGTATATATGTATGTATGTATCTATATAAAGGAAGAAAAAAGGTATCTTAAAAGGTTTATAAAACATACACCTTCAAAATGAAAGAAAAACTGATTGTGTGAATGTAACTATACTCGCATGTTTCTAGGACACTGAAAAAAAAAATCAAATTTTAAACTAAACGTCATTGTAATTTTTATTTTTGCAATGATGAATTTGGTAAAATTTCATATATTTTTCAAATTTTTATTTATTTTTTTTTTTATTTTTGTGAGTACTCAGGATATATACCCATTTTTTAATTATGAATGATCAGTCATCAGGCGGATTTCCCATTGACTCTGATATCGTTCTGCCATCATTTTTGTATAGGAATCTTTTTCCTTGTTCTGCACATACAGAATCAAATGTCTTTATATTTTCGAAGGATCATATCAATAGATCTGAATGCCCAATTCGAACTGAAGCCAGGTCTTTTATATTATAGAGAAAGACGCAATTTAAATTTCTCTTTGGCTTACCAAGTAGAGCCTCCTTTGATCAAGATCGTAATAGGTTCATCTCATTGATTTTATGAGACCTCTAATGGCCTCACAAAATTCAAATCCTTTTCCCTCTCGAAAAAGTTTCCGTAGAGTCATCCCTTTACTTTTGATAAAGAGAATTTTGTTCCTGGAGCTAGCAAGTCTTTCGCACTCAACAATGAACCTTACTGTTTTTAATAGTTTTATGGGAAATCAGTACCTTGTATTCTATCATTCAACTTGATCTTCGCGAATAATCTTAGGCTCCTGGCATCAAACTATGAATCTTGTTTCATCACAGTCCTCCAGATATCACTTCCGCCAATTCGGCTAAATCTTCAGAGCCAATCAAGGCACCGAAGAGTGCCTTCATGTTCTTCTTTGGAGTGAGTGATCGCTCTTCTGGCTAATGTTAGGCAGTGAGGCAGAGATTTTGTCTTCGTAATGAATCTAGAAACGCTGACAACTTTAAACTATTATTCATCAAAATGGATTTTGGGGTCCCTTCAAACCATGAAAATTTCAAAAGTCATTTTCTGCCTATTTCCTCTGAACCATTGTCTACAGATTTTCATTCAGAATGAAGTGCCCAAGTCATGTCCTGATCTACAAATTTCATCCCAAAATATGAGATATGCATTTCGATCAAAGCTGGATATTTTTGTCTATTTTATTTATTAATCATAATTAACCTTGAAACACAAAAGGTGAAATCAAGTATCAGTACTTAATGTCAGTAGACGATTAATTGTTATATGCATTTAAATAAACATACAACTTTACGAAACATAAATACGATACAGTAAGTGAAAATTCCATCGAGCAAGAATATCTCATGTATAACATTTAAATGACAATGTGTTGGGGATATGTGCCTAAACGTTACGGGCTGTAAAGATTAAACTTCTTTTCGTAATTAGCATCTTTTATTTCCTTAAAACAAACCTTATTGGTTAATCAGAGAGAGAAAAAAAAAACCGATGCTAGACAACTTACAATGGGATGAATACCGTTCATTATCAGTATGTAGCCCTCTACGTTCGCTCTTTTTGAAGTTTTTCTGTGCATTCTGGATACGATCTGTATTCATGAAACGACATACGGCATTACTTTATTTTTATAAAGCTAAATGATCTTAGTGTACATAAGTGTAAATATTGAGCTCATTTACCTACAATGTCATTACTTCAACCACTTGGGAGCAAACCAAGTCAGCTCTGTGCCGGTCCCGAAAGCAGTGGAAAAAGTTGGTGTCAGGAAAGGCATCTAACCAGCCAATATACCTTGAGCTAAAACCAAGCACTATCCTTGAAGAGGATATATTGAGAAACAGTGACCCTAAATAAAGATGGGAAAGCAGGAAATTAAAAAAGTTAATGTTAATGAAGAATTGAACTGACTATGAGTTTAGGTATTCATAATTCAAGGTCATGTATAAATATTCATTATTCACGCAACCTTTCGTGCTGCTCATGACGGTACATGAATGTTTCACGTTTCGTCTGTGATTTATGCTTCGGAAATTTCCCAGTAGTTTGTTATAAGATATACTTGTTCTTAATGGTGTGTAGTACAGTAGTTGTAAACAAATAAGAAGAAATTCCTTTTTCTTTATAAGTACATGGCTATTTTTATTGGTACTTAAACACATACACACACACACACATACATGCATACATACATATATATATATATATATATATATATATATATATATATATATATATATATATATATATATATATATATATATATATATATATATATTTAGTGTTGCAAGACGAACATAAATGCCTTCATGGAATTGCAATCTCGTATGTTACTCTCTTCTCGTTATCCGCAAGCTGCTCTGGCAAATAGCAGCTTTAAGAACCATCTTAGGGAGTCGAAATCGGGTCATCTATGGGTAAGACTCAAGGGTTGTATTGTCGAAGGCCGCACAGTGGTCAGAGCGCTCTTTTAGGGGCTTGTTTATTTTCATGCTTGAGCTCATAATGCGATCGGATCAATAAATAGCCTGCCATAATAAAATCCGCACATACTGGCATAAGTAAAGATGCCATATCATGGTTTTGTGAGACATCATACTAATATCCTTGACTCACCTTCGCGTGACTCCCTCACAATTTAAATAGTTGATCTCACGCAGAGAGAGAGAGAGAGAGAGAGAGAGAGAGAGAGAGAGAGAGAGAGAGAGAGAGAGAGAGAGAGAGAGAGAGAGAGAGAGAGAGAGAGAGAGAGAGATGATATCCTTACTTTTGGAAAATATTTAGCTAATTTTGAAGATACTTTTTATTGGCGGGGCTCGAATTCCTTTATTTTTTTTTTACATTAGAAAACAAGTTTTTTATCTTATTATTTTTCTCAAATATTCATGTTTGTATGATATATATATATATTTTTTATTAGAAAACTACGTCAGTTCTATTTTTATATTTCCTTCTTTGTGGTGTTTTTTTTAATGTTAATACTTACTTACTTTTGATAATAAAATATATAAAAGGAACTTTTTATATTTATTCTGGAATTTTTATTTATATATATTGTTTCCTTTATATAGGTTTAACTGTCCACCCTAATTATAAATGAGGAGATATGTTTGTTCATATATCATTTCCTCTCAAACTAACAAGTTTTCATTGATTATTGAGTAACTATATATACATACATATCTCATGGACTTAAGCTGAGTTATAAAGGGAATGGCCGAGTCAAAACACACATATTCATCAAAGCCATTTTACCCAAGTCACTCCTGTTAATGAGTATACCTGAGTTTTCTCAAACCTCAGTGTTCAGGGTACTAAATGTCCACCTTTTTAATAGTCCGTAAGTGTCCATAATGCATCATTTAGAGAATATCCTCCGGTATGCTCAGTTCTCTTGTTAAGTTAGTTTAGGATGGGTTAATATATTGTGTGGGAGGATACTGTCATCCTAAATATATTGTCACAAAGTTCCGGTTTTGCGTCACGGACTCCCTTTTCAGCCAAGGGCTAGGACGGTTGCCTTCTTGGGAAGGACTTGTTTTGGCAGATGTAATCGTTACTCTGAGTGCATGCCCTTGCTAACCTCAGACCGTGACGGGGCGCGAACCCTCGACCTGACGCCTCAGAGTCGCGAACGCTGCCGTTTGAGCCACGGTGACTATCGTCACAAACTTGTCACAAATCTATAATACACAAGTACCTATTCATAACCTAAATGTCATGGCAATAGCATTCATATCCAAATACTTAAAACAATCATTAAAATTACATGATAATTTTCACACATTTCTTGCTAAATCTTGGAACCATGAAGTAAATTCCGAATTTTATCATTAATCTCTTCATATTTTCACAGATTCTTCCTATCTCCCCCTTTCTTCAGATATTTCATATTCCTTTATTTTCATTTCCTTATCTCTACTTTCCATTAAGTTTTTTTTTACCTAATTCTAATCTCCCATTATTATCACCTGTTATTTCATCCCTTTTTTCCTTGACTGAATTTCATATCAGAGATTCAAATAGATTCATTTTATTTTATTTTTTTTTATTTATGCTTAACTCTTTCTAATCACAGTCTACTCGGCTTTATAAGGTGAAATTAACAGCTTTTTACAAGGTGCAACGGCGCTTATGATTGGCCGATTGTTTACCGGGTATATTCATAACTCGCTTTTGATTGGTTGTTACTGGAAGGATATGTACAGAGCACAACTCTTATTTAGCCCGTGAATTCAAAAATTTTCTTGTATTTTTTACCCTTTTTAATATAATTTACTTAGTTTATCTCTCTCTCTCTCTCTCTCTCTCTCTCTCTCTCTCTCTCTCTCTCTCTCTCTCTTTACTAATATCTGATTTACTGTCTACGTCATGTTGTATACTCCTTTCCTCATCATATATTAATTAGTTATTGGTTCTTTTTTTATCGTCTTTATCTCTCTTTTTTTTTCTAAGCTTGTCGTTTACATGGCTCCATTCATCTTTATTTCCTCTTAATCTATCTATATCTTTATCTGTCCTCCTTTCTCTTTCTGTCTTTCAATCTGTCTTCCTTTCTCTCTACGAGGAAATGTCTAGCTATCTAAGACTTATTCATTTTTGTGCAATTTTAAATACTGCTTACGTACTTTTTTTCCCATCCAAATATTTCTCTAAAATATCATTCAGCATCTCTCTGATTTTCTTGTTTATTTGTCTAACGTATATGTTTCTCTTTACTTTAAATATACCTTTTCTTAATATTTACTCTCTCTCTTTTCACCGACGAATGTTCCTTGATTCCGGGTTTCTCTATCAAACCCAGATTTATATCTTATAATTCCGTATCTTAATATATCAATTTTTATTCTGTCCCTCCCTGTTTCATCCCACCTTCATAAAATTTCGATATTCCCCTTTTATTGATTTATAATTTTTAATTCCATTATCTCTTTGGTGACGTATTTTCTCAATGTTTCTAGCTTCTATTATAGTTTTTGTCCATTATTCTTCATTATTCTATTTCTCAGTTATCTTCTTTTTTTTTCCTATCATTATCTTAAAATTCGTTCCTCATATCCTATTGCATATTCTTCCGTTCTCAGTATCCATATTCTACCTTTCAGATGTCATTTAAATATTATATCTTGCCCCTTGTTAAGGGCCTGTCCATGTCTTCTCGTATTGCTTATTAGTTCTTTCGCTCTTTCTCTCATTCCTTTTTAATTCATCGATCTCTTCTTAGCACTTACTTTTTAAGCTATTATCTCTTCTTCCTCTATTCTTTTTCAGTCACCATTTTTTTAATATTTTATTCCTTTATAATTTACCATCTCTGTATCTCCCACTTCATTTATTTTTTAATCTTCCTCTCCCCTCCCCTTTTTTATATTAATTTATCTCCCATCCAGTTTTCTGTTACCTTCTATATTGCTCCCATCCTTATAAGTCATATTTTCACCTCCCATCTATTGCTATGTTACTTGTCTCTTCAATTACCATCCATTTGATGTCATTCTCAAGCTCCCATACAATTTTAAGTCACTGTCTCCTGATGTCCAATCTCTTTTCAGTCCCTCCCTATTTCCCAATCCTTTTGTGAATCTTAGGCTCAATATCGTAATCTCATTCAAGTCACTGTCTTTTCATCTGCCATTCCCTTTTTTTTTAAACCGTTCGAGTCTTCATCTCACATAATTTTTTTTTAATTCACAATTTCTGCATCGCCATTTCCTTGACGTTGTAATTTTAATTCACGATATTTACATCTCTTCTCCCTATAAAATTCACCCTTCTCTTCATCTTCCATTTCTTTCATCCTTTTTATTCATCTCTTCGTCCCTATTTAAGCGTCTCTTCCCTCATTTCCATCCTATCTTAATTTGCCACCCTCTCTATGTCCCTTCCTCTTTTAAATCACCCATCTCTTAAACATCTATTCCTTTTTAAATAATCAGGTCTTTATCTCCTATCCCACTATCCGCTCTTTATCTCCTATCCTACTTTAAGTCATCGTATTTTCATCTCCCATCCCTAATCTCTCCCATTTCCCGTATATCCCTAATCTGCCAATGGCCGCAGTATGGCACAGTGCACGTGGAGATGGCATCGACATCCGGGCACCGAGGCAATCAAGGACCAATTTCCTCTTTTTCCATTAGGGATGAAATGGCCTGGAAAAACAAGTTCCCTCAAAAGCGTCACAAGTTTAGTAGTCTAGGCTTCCTAACTTCTTCCGAACATGATTATAAACTAGATTCTAACTTTGCTTCTTGATATGTGTTTCCAGAAAGTGCAAGAACGAAATTTGTCTAATAGTTTTAGTTTTGATATGAATAAGATGAAATATCAGGTTATGGTAGCACAAAATTTTCCAGATTCTCTGGAGTCTAAAATGCAAAAATATATCGCACATTAGTTATCCTGCCAATGGAGTATTTATGTATTATATAAAGAAACTTTTTATATTTTGACATATTAGATATAGTTCATGATTATCGATATTTCTAAATCATTGTCTTTATAATCTTTACATAATACAAGGGAACGAGATGACTTTATTCCAAAACGAAATATATAATATATATATATATATATATATATATATATATATATATATATATATATATATATATATATATATATATATATATATATATATATGCAAGGACGTTTTAAACGACTTATTGACTGTCTTCGAGACCCAACTAAATCGGTATTATACACACCGACATTCAGGAACTTATATCTTAAGATCCAAACAGACAGGAAGAATCTGCAACGAGATTTTGGGCCTGGCATTTCCCCCCCCCCCACTACCGTATCCGTTTGAGGTCTCGTAATGTTAAGCAGAGAAAGCAGTGATATGATGTAATGTTAAGGAAGCAAATATTGATATAATTATGGAATCTGAGTTAACGAACCCACGAATTACCTTGAGTTGTTTCTAAGGCAAAAAACTTGTGTTTAAGACAATTTCATAAATTAAAAAATGAGATCAGTGGCTGAGTAAAGTTCTTTTTCCTTTACAACTTGTAGTAAAAAGCGATCTTTACACAAGTTTATATCTTGTAATACTTTGTAAAATATTATGTAATATGTCTACAGTTTTGCTACAACTGCAATGCCCGTCTTTACTGTCGTATTTTTGGACTTTTGCAAACTCAGCATTGATGGCGAGGTTTTCAATTATTAATCACAGCTCCATAAATAGATAAAGGTCGTGATTTCACTTTGGTATATTGGTATATATAAAGCTTCCAGACATCGCTTTTATGATGCTTCGTTGTACTCATTCCGTGTAATGAGTTGGTTGGAAAAAAAGTAAACGGAATGAGTACAATGAAGATTTGCTGCCCAAGAAATTTCTTACAAGTCACCCCATTACCTTTTTAGCAGCGAAGCATGTCTAACCCGATGTACCAGACTATTGGATATCTTTCTAATTCTCAAGAGGCACCGGAAATTTTTTTTAATGCAAACCATTACCTTACCCCCAAGGGAGTGAACCAGGTATAACAGAATTTTTCCTGGAATATTGGATATCTCCTTCATCCCTAAGAGCTACTGGCAAAGAAATTTTTTACAAACTACCCCTTTACCTCCAGGGAGCTAACCAGGTCTAACCCAATTTAACAGAAATATTGGACATTCCACATTTCTGTTGAGTCGGTTATATCCTCGTGGGTTCTACGAGATTCCATAATGAGCTTCTCTAATTAGTTCTATCAGTATTTAATTGTATGTAATTGATTCTCATAATTAGGTTTGTGTGTATCTAATGGTCTCCTTTAATTTAATTAGTGAATACGCTGTGGGCCATATTAATGTCATATGTTTGTGCGTATTGAAACATATTTAGTACACCGGAATTGCAGTCAAGTTAAGAAAATGACCTTATGTGACAGCTGTTGAATCACACAGGTTCAGATTGCTTGTATTTGTTTGTTCATTCTTCGCCCTCTTGAATTTCTTATTTAATTTCTGTCGTTGGATTGTTAAGGATTGTAATAAAATCCGACATATTAGCTCCTGCCTTCATCCATATTATCAGGTTCAGATTTCCAGTCCCGTTGGTTGTTGCCTAAGATACTGGAGATGATTCGAATAGTATCTCTTCGCTTGAGTCTCCTTACTCTTAGAAGATAATGGTAGCCACTTATAGCTCTCCACAATAAGTGATTGCATCCTTAAATATGTAGGCTTATTGATGGTACAGAATTTTAGCAATCTCTTCGTCAGAACCTCCTGGGGTAGGGAAAGCTAGAGAAGTAGCGGTGTCCTCCATGTGGCAGTTCCTGTCAGTTTAGCATGATTAGTGAGTGCACCAACAGATGTGTGTTTTCAGTGTTGTAACATTACCCTAGCAAGCCCGGTTGTTGATAATGACTATAGATGTCCTTGCAACTTTCTGCTGCTACTACTACTACTACTACTACTACTACTACTACTACTACTACTACTACTACTACTACTACTAATAATAATAATAATAATAATAATAATAATACTCAGTAAGTGTATCCAGTTATGAAAATTATAACATTGATATATAGATGGGAAAGGTGTTAGAGTGACTTCATTCTTTCCTTGTGGCTAAACCTAGAGCACATCGAGTAAAACTAGGACAAATTAATTTACGGTGAGGAGTGGAATATCTTTCGACTAGTCGGTAATCTAGTGTGACTAGTCTTCATGACTGGATGAAAAGGTCATTGCTTACCAAATGTTACGTATATATTAATTATTCTTCTAAATTAAGAATAAATTGTATATTTGCGGTTACATTATTTATCTGGTTGTCATAAGTATTAATATATATATATATATATATATATATATATATATATATATATATATATATTTACATAGCGCAGCAAAACGGCTCATATTATCTTTATTGAAATCTAGGCCTATAATGATACTGTTCCACTATACACTCTACACATCTAATGTTGTACTCACTGAGCCCACTCATTTAACAGGGACGTCTGCACTAAGGAAACCACTACCCTAGCCTTCTTCTCCCCACGGAGGTTTAACATAAAAAATAAACAGACAGAGAAGACATCCAAAGTTATATCTGAATATTGGGAAAGATTAGTTTTATACCAAGTAAGCAGAACACAAAGTTTTATTTGAAATAAAAATGGAAACGAAGAATAATAGAAACCGAAGCCCTCGGGGAATGGAAGTTAGAGATCAGAGGGAAGCATCTCGGTCAGATGTGTGTGTATGTGTGTGTGTGCGTGAGAGAGAGAGAGAGAGAGAGAGAGAGAGAGAGAGAGAGAGAGAGAGAGAGAGAGAGAGAGAGAGAGAGAGAGAATATTACAATCTACACGTATATTGCTAGAACTTACTCGAGTTGATATTTTGTCATGCCATTTACCATATATTTTTCCCTTTTCTTCAACAGATGTTTACACTCCTGTAAGCATTTTTAGCTTTTAAGGACCAAATGAAAGAATTTCCTTGATATATTGTTTAATATTCATCGGATATAAAATTCTCCTTTCTCCTTCCTAAGCTAAATGGCCTTTATTTTTCCCTTTCCCTTTATATTTCCCTTTCCCTTTCTCCATGATCATTGTATCTCCAATTGCCTTTATCTGAATTCCTTTCTTATTTCTTGGCACCAATCAATAATTCTTTTTTCCCTCTTGCCCTCTCTTTCCCATATGCCAAAGGACGCCCCCTCTTTGAAGGTCTTTGTTCAGCGATTCATCAGGAATTTATTGCCGTTTCTATCACCTTTATCACCTCCTTTATTTTCTAAGTGATATTCCTCATGGTATCTACCCCTCCCCACCACTGACACTATATATATATCACCATCTCTCATTTTTTTTTTTACAGAGTTATTGATGACCATCCATGCCTCTCTGTCTTTTACCAATATTACTTATCACGGCACCCATTAAAGATGCTCTCATAGACTATATCACCATTTTCTGTCACCACTTTTATCATTGTGTTATTCATCGTTCATGTCTTTACAACCTCCTGTCAACACTCTCTACCACCATTTCACCTCCGGCGGTATCGTTGCATAACACAACCCGATTTCCCCTTTGATGAATATTCAGGGCCAACCTTTTTGGTGTTAAAGACAGACTCTCTCTCTCTCTCTCTCTCTCTCTCTCTCTCTCTCTCTCTCTCTCTCTCTCTCTCTCTCTCTCTCTCTCTCTCTCTCTCTACACACACACACACACACACACGCGCACACAATTTTATGGAAATAAAAATGTAATATAAATCTTAAAAAACGAAAACCTCTCTCTCTCTCTCTCACACACACACACACACACACACACACACACACACACACACACAGATAATAACAGAGATTGTTGGGTACTTCAAAATGCTGAAAGTTTGAATGTAAATCATCTTGAGTGAATATATGACCCCCTTCTTCTCATCCTTTCCGCAATCCATTCCATCTTCTATCCACATTTGCCTTTTCGACGCTCACCAGAATTCTTTCCACATTTCAATCTGTTTCCTTTCCAGGCTTCGGGAAAAAGTCCCTTCCTAAAGCTCTCTGCTTTCCTGATTGTTCTCTCAAGGTTGACGGATTTTGTTCATTTTTTTATTTTGTTTCGTGTTCTCTTTTATTTTATTCTACGTTTCATGTTTTCATCACAACCTCTTCTCCTCTCTTTTCTTTCTTTCTTCATCCTCCATTGAAACCTACAATATATTTTCTCTCTCTTCCTCCACCATAAGTTCCTTCTTCTTCCACCTCCTCCTTCTCCTCCAGCAAACATCCAGTGAAGCCTATTACAATATATTGTCTTCCTCTACGTCCTCCACCTCAAATCCCTTCTTCCTCCTCCTCCTCAGTACAACAGTGGAGCCTATTACAATATATATTGTGTGGAGGAGGATCTCAACCTCATCAAGGAGAGAGCATCACCATCATCATCATCATCATCCTTGAATCCTTATTTTAATGGGATTGGTTCCTCTCTCTTCCTTTCATAATCCCAGTAATAATACTAAACCCTTTTCCACGGTCCCTGTCAGCTGTTCCTTCGATGAATTTTATTTTATCTGCTTGATATTCTTCCACTTTTGCCGATTCAGTGATATTCTCTCTCTTTCTCTCTCTCTCTCTCTCTCTCTCTCTCTCTCTCTCTCTAATATATATATATATATATATATATATATATATATATATATATATATATATATATATATATATATATATATATATATATATATATATATATATATATATATATATATTAGTGGCACAGAGCTGCCTTCAAGACTGAAAACACGATAAGAAACCAAGAGAAGAGAGAGATCCATTACAGCTTCAGTGAGAGGACGAGAAGCTGAACTGATATATTTATTTATCCTTTCTATCATAATTTAGGATGTTCTCGTGACATGCTAAATGTGCCATACCTAAAATGGTATTGACTAAGAACATAGTAATTCAAATAAAAAATGATGAGAATATTAAAAAAAGATCTCACTGTCTCGGTGAGAAAATAAAAGGTGTTGTATCGATTCCTCGTGCTCTCATATATTTTAATTGGGGAGGTCCCAAATGGAATGCTGAATCTGCGATATCACAAAAACCTTTGACTTAGAACATGGTTAAAAAAAAAAAAAAAAAAAAAAAAAAAAAAAAAAAAAAAAAAAAAAAAAAAAAAACTCAATAAACCTCTCACAGATCATAGCTTCAGTGAGAAGGTTAAACCCAGCTGTTCAATGAGTTGTTTGTGCCTACTCATTGTATTGGGGATTCAGTGATGGAATGCTAATTCTGCCATTTCGGAAAGACCTTTAAAGAAGTGTGTTTTTAGCTGTTGTAGTACAATGGCTGAAGTGCTGTTTTGCTGCGCTACTTGTTTCATCTGAAAGCAATGTCAACGCTTATAGGAAACACGAGCCTTTGAAAAGACATGTAACATGAAGCGACCTATACATGAACCGTATATTAAGAAGACCAACGGAGAGGGTTTGAACTTTTCAGCCGAGAAAACAACCCCTCTACAAAAAGCAATTGAAACACAGCGACCCCTTATGGACATGGGTTACAGCTGCAGACGGATTTATAAGACGTAGATAAAAAAGATTCAAGAATTCTCTTTGTGACCTGCAAGAATATCCATCTTCCTACCCACCCGAGAATGGAGCCAAGGGCAACTTCGAAACTCTCTTGCAATTACAGTTTTTTTCTCCAGAATTCGAACTTCGAAAAACTTAGCAACCAGAATATTGCCAGTGTTAAACGAAAAGATCTGTATATCCTGGTTTGGCAAAGATATTAAAATACTTATATTGCTAAAACAGTCCGAGGCAGCTTATATTCAGTGACAAAATACTTTAAAAAAATATAAACTTTGCACCGTCTATTTGTTTTCGATACCTGAAAATCTGAAATAAAATAAAATCGCTGAAATAGTTCATGTCTAGCATCCAGATTTAATATATTGAGAAATATTCTATATTGGAAAACTGTATCTCGAGGCGTTCGAAAAACGTTTTAAGCTTAAAGCTTATTATTGTTATTATTATTATTATTATTATTATTATTATTATTATTATTATTATTATTATTATTATTATAAGACATCAACGAGATCTAGTATTTTTCAACTACGAATGCCATATTGCATATCTTAGTGATGTTTATTAAATATCTGCTCATTAGACATGCTGCTAAGTTTTATGTGATTACCTAATTGTGTTTACGGGAAAGAGCCCAAAGCTCGTATCTTCCCGTCTCCTGATCGGTTCCATTT
Organism: Halocaridina rubra; assembly: GCA_037179515.1. Lineage (NCBI taxonomy): Eukaryota > Metazoa > Arthropoda > Malacostraca > Decapoda > Atyidae > Halocaridina > Halocaridina rubra. Next base: position 296,242 of record JAXCGZ010013216.1, read on the forward strand.
TAGACTTAGTGATACTTATCATACCTGTCCTTAAAACTATGGATTGAGATAGCATTAACTACCTCCTCGCTTAGCGAATTCCAATTATCAACTACTCTTACACTGAAAAAGTATTTCCTTACATCCTGCAAGGAAGTTTTCTTACGAAGCTTCAAACTATGACCTCTAGTTCTAGAGCCAGCCATATCGAAATATCGATCCCTATCCACTCTATCATAACCATGAAGGAATTTAAAGACTGTCACCATATCCCCCCTTACTCTTCTAGCTTCGAGTGATGGTAAGTCTAATTCCCTCAGCCTCTCATCATAACTGAGCTTGCGTATTTCTGGCACCAGTTTCGTGGCATGTCTTTGAACTTTTTCAAGCTTAGCTATGTGCTTTTTCAAGTGCGGATTCCAAAAGGGGGCTGCATATTCGAGTTTTGGCCTCACATAGGTTACATAAATATTTCTGAACATTTCCTTGTCCATGTGCCTGAAGGCTACCCTTACATTTGATAAGAATGCATATGCTGCCCTTACTATGCCATTTATATGTATTTCTGGAGACAAATCTGCCAGTATGTTTACTCCTAGATCTCTCTCATTTTCTGTCTCTTGAAGTTGTACTCCAGCCACCGAGTAGTCAAGCTTGGGCCTTCTTGCACTTGTACCCATTCTCATTACCTTACATTTTGAAGTATTGAATTTCATTAGCCACTTTTCTGACCACTCATGCAGATTATTTAGATCCTCCTGAAGTTCTCTACCATTGTTCTCGTTTTTTACTTTCTTCACAATCTTTGCATCATCTGCAAACATATTCATGAATGAATTTACAGACTCTGGTAGGTCATTTACATCATATTTCTCACAAAAGATGTCATACATTTCTTGTACAGATTTGTTGTAAAATAAGGTTCTCCAGTCAATAACTGCAAAAAGCTCATTCATTTTGATGTAATCTCCTTTCGGATAGTTCCTCCTCATGTCCTCAATGCCTCTACTCTCAGGAAGAATATCTTCCATGATATACTCCATCAACAACACACAGTGGTCACTCTTTCCAATTGGTGGTTCATACTCAATATTTTCAATATCCAACACATTATCTGTGAACACTGGATCAAGTAGTGATGGCTCATCCCCACCCCTGGCCCTTGTTGGTTCCATTACATGTTGGTGTAGGAAATTCCCTTGTACGCAATCTAGGAATCTTGCCCCGAATGAGTCCTCACCACTGTGTGGGTCAAGATTTAACCAATCTATCTCTTTATGATTAAAGTCTCCCATAATCAGAATCCTACACTTTTTTCCCGTGCCATGTTAACAACTGAGTTTATGACTTCAATAGTACCTATATGTGTGTATGTGTGTGTGTTAGAGAGAGAGAGAGAGAGAGAGAGAGAGAGAGAGAGAGAGAGAGAGAGAGAGAGAGAGAGAGAGAGAGAGAGAGAGAGAGAGAACTAAAAATACAATCCCGGTGCCACTATGTAGGTCTCCCAGAATCGTCCTGGCAATACTACCGTGCCGCAACGGCCTTGATTGCTGTAGGTTTTTCACTTTGATTATGAATTTATCCTTATTAAATTGAAGTTCATTACATTTTATCTAAGCTAATAGCGTGTATAATATATCCATAGTATATAATGCGTATAAAATACATAAACTCAAATAATTATATATTTTAATATATAATATTAATATAGTTGCATTTTTACATTCATCTTGAAAGTATAATATACTTTATAGCAAAATGTAAATAAATATATTCTTAACATTTTACTTGTAAAAGTTTCTCTTCTCTGTTCTTTACTGAAATTTTATGAAACTTGATTTTCCTAAATCCTGAAGTGGTAATCCATCTCATATTTATATATCTTTGTTATGAACAACGATTGGATTCGGTTTTACGTCACGAACTCCCTTTTCTACTAAGGGCTAGGACGGTTGCCTTCTTACGAATTAAGGAAAATATTATTATTTTGTCAGAGATTATTCTATGTTTTTTAAATGTTTCCAGTAAACTATTATAAGTGCACTGATAATGTGATAGTACCTCGGTTTTTTTAAAGAGAATATGAATATTTATAATGTATCAAAGAAGAAGAAGAAGAATAAAATGATAATAATAATGATGATGATAAAGGAGGAGGAGGAGAAGAAGAAGATGAAAGAAAAGAAAAAACATTAGAAGAAGGAAAAAGATATGTTAGAAATATGAAAATTAACACAAGTCTTTACTCTTTTTTCATGTGATAAAATGCCTTTGTAATTTTCAAGGTAAATATTAATTATTTACTTAGATATGTTGAACTGGCTGAAAGGAGAAACTACATTTTTAGCAGGATAGGAGACTCAGTGTTTTGATAATAATAATAATAATAATAATATTAATAATAATAATAATAATAATAATAATAATAATAATGATGATATTAATAACAACAACAACAGCAACAAAAACAACAATAATAATAATAATAATAATAATAATAATAATAATAATAATAATTATTATTATTATTATTATTATTATTATTAATATTATTATTATTGTCATTATTATTACTTGTTATCTCGCTCTTTTTTCGAGATAAGGGAACAGGTTTTGAAATCGAAGATACGTAATTTCCGCCTGTCTGTCCTCGCTGTTGCTCTCAAGTCTTCCCATTGAAGAATTTTCTCTCTCTCTCTCTCTCTCTCTCTCTCTCTCTTACACGCACACACACACATACATACATACATACATACATACACTCACTCACTCACACACACACACACACACACACACACACACACACACACACACACACACACACACACACACACACACCTATGTGAGGCCAAAACTCGAATATGCAGCCCCCTTTTGGAATCCGCACTTGAAAAAGCACATAGCTAAGCTTGAAAAAGTTCAAAGACATGCCACGAAACTGGTGCCAGAAATACGCAATCTCGGTTATGATGAGAGGCTGAGGGAATTAGACTTGCCATCACTCGAAGCTAGAAGAGTAAGGGGGGATATGGTGACAGTTTTTAAATTCCTTCATGGTTATGATAGAGTGGATAGGGATCGATATTTCGATATGGCTGGCTCTAGAACTAGAGGTCATAGTTTGAAGCTTCGGAAGAAAACTTGTTTGCAGGATGTAAGGAAATACTTTTTCAGTGTAAGAGTAGTTGATAATTGGAATTCGCTAAGCGAGGAGGTAGTTAATGCTACCTCAATCCATAGTTTTAAGGACAGGTATGATAAGTATCACTAAGTCTAAAAATGGAACCGATCAGGAGACGGGAAGATACGAGCTTTGGGCTCTTTCCCGTAAACACAATTAGGTAATCACAATTAGGTAATCACACACACACACACACCCTTGCAACCACTCCACCTGCTCTTTGTAAAGAGATGACACGTTGCATATGGCATTCCTTAGCTTAAAGTAAATAAAACCTGACATTGAGGTCTTTACCATAATTTTATGGAGGATATTTTTAAAGAAAGTCTTTCTTTGATACGTCAACAAATATTTTTACTTGAGGAAGTTCGTACCTTAATATTCAACAAACATTTTGTTTCCTCTTTACTATACAGCAAATGTTTTTGCAAGGGGTAGGTCGTTCTTTGATATTTCAACAAATATTATTGCGTGAGGAAGTTCAGTCATTAATATTCAACAAATATATTTGCATGAGGAATGTTGTACATTATATATATCAACAAATATTTTTCGCATCATGAACTTCATTCTTTGACATTCGACTAATACTTTGTATGAGAAAATTTGTTCTTTGATATTAAAAAATGTGCAAGCTTAAGGAAGTTTTTTTTTTATAATATATTAGTATTTTTTCCTAAAGAAGTAATAATAAATAAGTATTTTTAACTAAAAAAGTTTGTTCTTTAAAATGTTAACAAATATTTCTACATGAGAAAGTTCGGTCTTTGATATTCAACAAATATGTGTTCATGAGTGTTCTTTTATTTTCAATATTTTTTTTTTACTAAAAAGGAAGGTTTTTTTTTTTATTATTATTCAATACATATTTTTTCTATTAGGGATGTCTTTGTTTAATATTTCAACAAAGAGTTTTGGGCATTCTGTGAATTATACCTTTAGTAAATATATAAATATCTTGATAAAGCTGTAAACTGAAGGAAATGACGAGAATATTTTGTTGATGAAAGAATTTTCCTTTCTCAATTGTGTACGTCATTACTTACATGATCTCTCTCTCTCTCTCTCCTCTCTCTCTCTCTCTCTCTCTCTCTCTCTCTCTCTCTTCTAACACACCTGCAGCATTTAACGGGCATGTGCCGGATCTCAGCAAGCAAAGTGGGTGAGATATATGATGTGTTAACCCAGTGGTGGAGAAGTATCTGCATTATCTCCAGATTCGATAAGGGCAGCGGTAGCCATTCTGTGTATCGCCTCTAATGAAATGTTAAGCATTCATGCATGAACCATATTTCACTGGTATTATTCATTCCTATACTGCTAGATGGTATTCATCAGGTAATTATTCTTCACTGTTACCTAGACCTAAGCTGGAGAAAATATGTCCTGCAGCCTATTGCATAAGTGTCATTCGTATATTATGATGTGCTTGTGTCTCTGGACCGATTTCTTAAATAGTGTAAGCCTAGGATACCATATTGTTAGTTAGCTAGACACACACGAATGGATTTCATAAACGCATCTGACTCGGTCCTGTGTTAGGTTCCCGTACGGGATCCTAGCCATACACAGAACTGCATCAGATGCGTTTATGAAATCCATTTGTGTGTGTCTAGCTAACTAACAATATGGTCTCCTAGGTTTACACTGTTTAAGAAATCGGGCCTTTGTGTATTTGTGTGTGTGTGTGTGTGTGTGTGTGTGTGTGTGTGTGTGTGTGTGTGTGAGTGAGTGAGTGAGTGAGTGAGTGAGTGAGTGAGTGAGTGAGTGAGTGAGTGAGTGAGTGAGAGAGGAGAGAGAGAGAGAGAGAGAGAGAGAGAGAGAGAGAGAGAGAGAGAGAGAGAGAGAGAGAGAGAGAGAGAGAGAGAGAGAGAGAGAGAGAGAGAGAGAGAGAGAGAGAGAGAGAAACTTGTGATAAATTAATCTGCAGGACTTCACATTTTGAAAGGCGATATGCCTCACTCAAGAGCAGTCTCTTACATATGAAGTATTTGTTAAACGTTAATAGTACTACGTAATAGTAGACCTAAGAACGTTTCCTTTTTACGCCCAAAATGAGATCACATGTTTTATCTTTTAACAACATGAGCTCAAGTACTGAGATACTTATCTCAGAGCATCTAATCTTGCTATATTTACTATACTGTTCAGAAACATCATCATCATCTCATCTTTATTTGTCATTAGCTTCATTATTACTATCATCATCACCATCAAAGCATTATAATGTATACTTGACATCACTATAAAATGCAGGTCATCTTGTTGTGTTTGCTATCTATAGATAAACTCCATATTGTCTTCTTGTACATATTTACTTAATACTGGTGTGATGCCTCCAGACTATAATTTATTTTTGAAGTACTAGGCGAGGTCTTATCAAGAAGCCGAGGAAGTCATTGAGCATAATCTATGTAATTATAAGTATTTTCCCGTTTGTCTGTAAGTATATATGTTTATTATTATTATTATTATTATTATTATTATTATTATTATTATTTTTATTATTATTATTTTTATTATTATTATTATTATTATTATTATTAGTAGTAGTAGTAGTAGTGTATATATATACATATATTTAATATAAATCTGATTTTGTTAGTCTTTCATCTATAAGTTATTTTTGTTTAATTCTTCTTTTCTGTGTGTATGCGTGTGTATGCGTATGGCCGGAGGCGTTCTGTTACCTAAAGAAGAACAAACAAGTATGATTTTGTATTTATTTGGAGTATACATTTTATTGGGATACGTAGCTCATAACCTTTCTTTAACAAACATTACTCGAGGCAAAAACAAACCCTACTTGTTGATACTTTCCCCTTGTTATGTGTTTAATGACAATCTCTCTCTCTCTCTCTCTCTCTCTCTCTCTCTCTCTCTCTCTCTCTCTCTCTCTCTCTCTCTCTCTCTCTCCCCGATCATTTTTGCCGTTATTGACTTTTAGACGATATTAACATAAATTCAATACATTTAATGGTGTAAATACTACGTCTGCTGGGCTAACAGGGGCAACAACTCCCTATCTTATTACGGTTATCGCGAAGAGAAGCTGTTCGATGATTGGGTAGCTGAATTCCAAACCCTCTAGAAGCTAACCGCTATATTCTTTAAGGTATTGAAAGGCTTTATATATATATATATATATATATATATATATATATATATATATATATATATATATATATATATATATATATATATACACCATAATATAATATATTACAAGGCAATAAGTACCTCATATAACTTATGTTTCGTTTTGAAGTTTTCCATATCTGCTCAGTGTTGCAAACTGGGACGGCTGGGATTTGAAAAGGGGGTTCGCAAGAGTTGAAGTGGTGTGGGGTCCATCAGCTAAGACTGTGGTGCCTCATGACAGAAGGTTCTTGCCCACTTACCCTGTGGACGACACAAGTAGTGTGGTGGGGATCCTTAATCTCAAGGAGCTAACTCAATAGGCTGAATTTGCTCCTTGTGAATGTATGTGCTTTGACTCGGCCACCCCCTATTTACAACGAGGGTACGGCCTGTGTATGTGTGTAATATTCATTTATCAGTATAACGACAGCTGAACATGAATGTCTTATTTTTACATGAAAACTTTAGAACACTTACTTTTTCTCTTAGTGACCCCTGTCTCTTGAAGATTCTGCTCTGCCATTGACTCCGCACATAATATAGTGAACTCACTGACCCCGATAAGTTTCTAATGGCTAGTTCACAAGGGCATCCACTAACCTTTCCTTTTTATCACAAAGGAGTGTTTGAGAATACGTTTTACAATATATTACAATTAATTCTCCTCTTCTTGCATAGAGTATTCAGCCTTATCAGTGTGCTGGAGATGCAAACCCATTTGGCCGTAAACGTGCTTCTGATACCCAAGTTCTTGTTTGAATTTCTGATATGTATGAATTGCTCGTAGAAAATGGATTGGGAAGGGAGTGGGATTTAGGCTCCGATTATACGTCGATCCAGGCGCTGAGTTAACATGGTTTCAAGCTTGATTTAGGTCCCCGAGTTACGTTTGTGCATGTTCGGTTTGTCATTAATTATATGCTTCTATACCAGTGCTTATCAAGGGGGTGCAGTAGCTCAGCGGTAGAACAAGCAGGCCAAGTAGTAACCAGAACGACCGACATTACTTGGTCGATAGCTGCCTCGGGGTGTTGGGAAGGACATCCAGCCTTCATCCTCTACCAACCATCCAAGTCTGTGTCTATCCACAGTCATGGGAACTATTGTGACACTCACGGGAAGGAACGACACTACTTAATTCTCTTTGTTTCAGTGCCCAAAAGGAACTGGTCAGAACCTTTCCTTTATACCCAGTTGGTAAATTATATACCAGGGTATACCCTTACCCAAAGAAAAAACTTTTACTAAACATGCTGGTAATTTCTCTAAGCATGAGAAGCACTGATTTCAACAGTGTGTTAATTTGTAAGTACTCTACGCCTAATAAAGTGATGACCAAAAAAATAACAACAAAATTATGCTAATTTTCGTGGGTCTTCGGGTTGTGACTGAGTTTGTGTTTTGACCCGGAACATGTGTCATAGTTCATTGTTTTACGATTTCTATAATTTTTAAAAGAAAACAAAAAGTAGACCTTATGCATATCTAGCCTGTTTTGAAATTATTACCAATGGGGATAGAAAAATTATTATTATTATTATTATTATTATTATTATTATTATTATTATTATTTTTATTATTATTATTAGTATTATTATTATTATTTAGAGGACAGCTTTCGTACTTTCTATACACGTACATGTTTCGTCGGTTGCTTATCAGCCTAAGTTACAGTCGCCTAAATGCCACAGTAGGAAATTTATTATATTTTAGGATCTAATATAATATTTCGATATTGCCGCCAGCAAGACTGGAAAGTGAATGGGTAACGAAATGTGATTCATATTTTAATTTTAAAAAATAATACAAATTTATACATAATGAAGTTATTAGTCAAATTGGTTTAACTCAAACATAACGATACAATTATATTCGTTTCTCAATTGCCTATACTCTATTAGGCAAATGAGCTACTAATTATGCATTGATTTTCTCTCTCTCATTCACACACAGACGCACGCGCGCGCACGCATATTTGCACATACAGAACGCACACCACAAAAATCAGTAAGATCCAGTAAACTAAATTATGATTACAAATTGGCACTTATGTTTTGGGGTCTAGGCTATAAACCACAATTTCTTCAACTTAGGCCTAGTTTGCAATGAAGGGTTCGAGAAAGTAACCTTATTTTAGTGTCTTTTTTTACCTCTTTTAGCCGCCAACCTCTTTATGTGCATTATTAATATTGGATGGAAAACTTTTTTTTTATATTTGTCCTTCGAAAACATACACACACACACACACGGACGCACACACACACACACACACACACACACGGGTTACTGTGAAGTAAAATGTAAAGTTGAATGTGAACTAAAAGCTTCCCGATGCAAATTTGTCAAGTCCTTTTTTTAACACACGGGTCGCTAGCGAGGAGTTTGCACCACTCTTCCGGGGAGGAAGTCTTGACAATTTTACTTGGAATGTCTTTCTATGTACCCGGCAGGGATAAAGTGGTATATATATATATATATATATATATATATATATATATATATATATATATATATATATATATATATATATATATATATATATATATATATATATATATATATGTGTGTGTGTGTGTGTGTGTGTGTGTGTTTATATATTTTATATATACAGTATATGGTAAGGAAACCCATTAGTGAAACAACACAGAAAAATTAACGCTATATTTCGGATCCTAACTGGACCCCTTCTCTTGAGAAGGGGTCCAGTTAGGATCTGAAATATAGCGTTATTTTTTCTGTGTTGTTTCACTGATGGGCTTCCTTACCATTTAGTGCTGGATGCTAACAGTTTATGATTACTCATTCAGTATATATATATATATATATATATATATATATATATATATATATATATATATATATATATATATGAATTATATTTCAGTATTTCTGACTTCAATAAAAAAAATTATGTTTTAGACAAATCGCTCTTCAAGTCTGCAATTGAATGAAATTATACCCTATGATATTTTACGAAAGTAATGACATGGAAACTCTCTCTCTCTCTCTCTCTCTCTCTCTCTCTCTCTCTCTCTCTCTCTCTCTCTCTCTCTCTCTCTCTCTCTCAGTAATACTGAGTTTCATTTTATGGATTAAACACAATGAAACGCCCGGTCTATACTTGGGAACTCAAGTAGCAGCTCTCTAACGATTTTTGCTAGGACCTCATGGGGTACGTTGGGTACACGCATCCTTCTCATTCAGGTGGTGTTTGTGGTGTGGGAAGGTACGCTGGAACCTTTGCTTTGTTACAATTTAAATACCTGTCTCTCTCCCCAATGACCTAGTGTCTCCAACTGTGTGCCCTGTGACCAAATTTGGTACGTATGTGATCTGTGACCTGATTTTGTAATATGTGCCTCTGACCAGATTTTGTATGCTTTGTGCCCTTTGACCTAGTTTTGATAATTGTGCCCTTTGACCAGCTATCACACCTTTTCGTCTAACAACCGTGTCTTTCAGTTTGCGGCCCAAGACCAGGTATCGGAAGTTTATGTACTGTGACCTCATTTCCTACGTTTATGCCCTTTGATTGGCTTCTTACACACACACACACACACACACACACACACACACACACACACACACACACACACACACACACACACACACACACACACACACACACACACACACACACACACACACACACACACACACACACACACACACACACACACACACACACACACACACACACACACACACACACACACACACACACACACACACACACACACACACACACACACACACACACACACACACACACACACACACACACACACACACACACACACACACACACACACACACACACACACACACACACACACACACACACACACACACACACACACACACACACACACACACACACACACACACACACACACACACACACACACACACACACACACACACACACACACACACACACACACACACACACACACACACACACACACACACACACACACACACACACACACACACACACACACACACACACACACACACACACACACACACACACACACACACACACACACACACACACACACACACACACACACACACACACACACACACACACACACACACACACACACACACACACACACACACACACACACACACACACACACACACACACACACACACACACACACACACACACACACACACACACACACACACACACACACACACACACACACACACACACACACACACACACACACACACACACACACACACACACACACACACACACTGAAAGAGAATGAAACACTCAGAGAACAAATAAGATCTTTGGAGGAAGCAAATAAAGCACAAGGGCAGGAGAGAAAGGAACTAGAAAAAAGAATAAAGAAGCTGGAAGGGGAAAAGAGTCAACTAGAATCTAGAATTTCTAATCAAGAAGATAAAAACAAACAGCTAAATGACAACCTAAAGGAATTAGATGTTAGTTCACTGCTATCTTCTGAGAGAGACGAGATTGCTGCTTGGAATGTTCAGATTAAGGAAAACATTGAACAGTTCAGAAAAGAGTTCCAGGAGCTGAATATGGAAAATGATGCCATGAAAACGTCCTTTGCTGATGCACTAAAGGGGAATGTGGCAGTAAAAGAGGCTGTAAAGGTGGTGGCACTGGAAAACATACAAACAGTTGACTATAAAGAGACAGTAATCGAAAAAATGAAAGACGTTGTGATGGAAAGGGCAAACCCACTCATCAGACAGGCACTTGATAAGGAGAAGACAGTGGTAATCTCAGGCATAAGTGAATCCCAGGAGCCAACATGGCAGGGGAGACTTGAAGAAAATAAAGCTAACGTTGTAGACCTGATAAGAAAGCTTGGAGTAGTATGTGGTCCTGAGGATATTGTAAACATACACCAACTAGGTAAATATTCGAGGGAAGGAAAGCCGAGACCAACAAAAGTAACCTTTGAGAGAGGGGAGACATGTAGGGAAATATTGTTGAGAAAAAAAAGTCTAAAAGACCTTCAAGAATGCAAAGAAGTGTTCATTAGACGATACAGAACACAGGAAGAGATGGGAAAGATCAAAAACTTGTTGCAAGAGGCAAGAAGGTTAAATGATGAAAGAAATGAAGAAGAGAAGAAAAATTTTCGTTACGGAATACTTCCAGACAAAGGGGAGATAAAGAAGATAATGACAGAAGATCAGGGGATGGGGCCTCATTAAGATTGTTATACACAAATGCTGATGGATTAGCTGGTAAGGCAGTAGAATTAAAAGATAGGATTCACAACAGTAAGGCAGATATAGTAGCAATTACAGAGACTAAGTTGAGTGAGGACATAAACAGTGTCACAGTTTTTCCTAAGGGCTTCAGAATACTAAGGGTCGAAAGATCTGAGAGGACTGGTGGAGGGATAGCACTGCTCATAAGTGAGAGGATTCAAGTTGAAGAGATAAACTTGGCTATAGAAAGTGAGTTCAGGGAATTTCTTGTTGCTCGCATAAATACTGGGTCAGAGAGCATTATAATAACTGTTGTATACAACCCACCAAGGAACCAAAATAGGCTTGAAATTTATGAGGAAAGTCATATAGGTACGATTGAAGTCATAAACTCAGTTGTTAACATGGCGCGGGAGAAAAAATGTAGGATTTTGATTATGGGAGACTTTAATCATAAAGAGATAGATTGGATAAATCTTGACCCACACAGTGGTGAGGACTCCTTTGGGGCAAGATTCCTAGATTGCGTACAAGGGAATTTCCTTCACCAACATGTAATGGAACCAACAAGAGCCAGGGGTGGGGATGAGCCATCACTACTTGATCTGGTGTTCACAGATAATGTGTTGGATATTGAAAATATTGAGTATGAACCACCAATTGGAAAGAGTGACCACTGTGTGTTGTTGATGGAGTATATCATTGAAGACATTCTTCCTGAGAGTAGAGGCACTGAGGACATGAGGAGGAACTATCAGAAAGGAGATTACATCAAAATGAATGAGCTTTTTGCAGTTATTGACTGGAGAACCTTATTTTACAACAAATCTGTACAAGAAATGTATGACATCTTTTGTGAGAAATATGGGAAGATAGTAGATTGCTGCATACCTGTCACCAAAGTAGGTGTAATTCATGCCAGAGAGAAATGGTTCGATAATGGGTGTAAAAGAGCTAAGGAGTGGAGAGACAAATGCTGGAAAAGGTATAGGAGGAGAAAAAACATAAATGCCTGGCAAACCTACAAAAGAGCAAGAAATGACTACCTAAGTAAAAGGAGAGAGGCAGAGAAAGATTATGAGAGGGACATCACCAGGAAGGCTAAAGAAAATCCCAAGCTTTTCCACAGCTTTATCAGAGGAAAACTGAAGGTAAAAGAACAGGTTTTAAGGCTAAAGAGAGCGGATGGAAGCATCACTGAGACGGACGAAGAGATCTGCAAAGAATTGAACAAGGAGTTTCAGTCAGTATTTACAGTAGAAAATACCCCACCCCCTCAGATTGCAGTGATAGAAGCTCAAGGGCCGGTATTAGAGAACATCAACCTTACAGCCACAGAGGTATGCAAAGCCCTGATGGATTTAGATGTTCATAAAGCTACAGGTCCTGATGACATATCCCCTCATGTGCTTAAAAAATGCGCAAACACAATATCAGTGGCACTAAGTATCATATTTAAGGAGTCATTGGAGTCGGGGGAGATTCCAAGATGCTGGAAACAAGCAAATGTGATACCTATCTTCAAAAAGGGAAGGAGGGATACGGCTCTGAACTATAGACCAGTTTCCTTGACCAGCATAGTTTGCAAACTTATGGAGAAACTACTAAGGAAACATATCTCTCTTCACTTGGAATCCTTCAACTTTTTGTCAGTGAGGCAACATGGCTTCAGAGAAGGAAGATCAACAGTAACAAACTTATTAGAATTTTATGATGAGGTAAGCCAAATCTTACAGGAAAGAGAGGGCTGGGCAGATTGCATATTCCTAGACTTCCAGAAAGCGTTTGACACTGTTCCACATGGGAGACTTATTAGGAAGCTGCAATCAATGGCTAGAATAGGTGGAAATGTCTTGGAATGGATAAAAACTTACTTAGAAGGAAGGGAACAGAGGGTTAGAGTAAGACACTCAGTGTCTGAATGGAGAAGAGTTAGTAGTGGAGTTCCACAGGGTTCAGTTTTAGGGCCACTTTTGTTCCTTGTATATGTAAATGACCTACCAGAGTCTGTAAATTCATTCATGAATATGTTTGCAGATGATGCAAAGATTGTGAAGAAAGTAAAAAACGAGAACAATGGTAGAGAACTTCAGGAGGATCTAAATAATCTGCATGAGTGGTCAGAAAAGTGGCTAATGAAATTCAATACCTCAAAATGTAAGGTAATGAGAATGGGTACAAGTGCAAGAAGGCCCAAGCTTGACTACTCGGTGGCTGGAGTACAACTTCAGGAGACAGAAAATGAGAGAGATCTAGGAGTAAACATATTGGCAGATTTGTCTCCAGAAATACATATAAATGGCGTAGTAAGGGCAGCATATGCATTCTTATCAAATGTAAGGGTAGCCTTCAGGCACATGGACAAGGAAATGTTCAGAAATATTTATGTAACCTATGTGAGGCCAAAACTCGAATATGCAGCCCCCTTTTGGAATCCGCACTTGAAAAAGCACATAGCTAAGCTTGAAAAAGTTCAAAGACATGCCACGAAACTGGTGCCAGAAATACGCAATCTCGGTTATGATGAGAGGCTGAGGGAATTAGACTTGCCATCACTCGAAGCTAGAAGAGTAAGGGGGGATATGGTGACAGTCTTTAAATTCCTTCATGGATATGATAGAGTGGATAGGGATCGATATTTCGATATGGCTGGCTCTAGAACTAGAGGTCATAGTTTGAAGCTTCGGAAGAAAACTTGTTTGCAGGATGTAAGGAAATACTTTTTCAGTGTAAGAGTAGTTGATAATTGGAATTCGCTAAGCGAGGAGGTAGTTAATGCTACCTCAATCCATAGTTTTAAGGACAGGTATGATAAGTATCACTAAGTCTAAAAATGGAACCGATCAGGAGACGGGAAGATACGAGCTTTGGGCTCTTTCCCGTAAACACAATTAGGTAATCACAATTAGGTAATCACACACACACACACACACACACACACACACACACACACACACACACACACACACACACACACTTCAGGAGGATCTAAATAATCTGCATGAGTGGTCAGAAAAGTGGCTAATGAAATTCAATACCTCAAAATGTAAGATAATGAGAATGGGTACAAGTGCAAGAAGGCCCAAGCTTGACTACTCGGTGGCTGGAGTACAACTTCAAGAGACAGAAAATGAGAGAGATCTAGGAGTAAACATACTGGCAGATTTGTCTCCAGAAATACATATAAATGGCGTAGTAAGGGCAGCATATGCATTCTTATCAAATGTAAGGGTAGCCTTCAGGCACATGGACAAGGAAATGTTCAGAAATATTTATGTAACCTATGTGAGGCCAAAACTCGAATATGCAGCCCCCTTTTGGAATCCGCACTTGAAAAAGCACATAGCTAAGCTTGAAAAAGTTCAAAGACATGCCACGAAACTGGTGCCAGAAATATGCAATCTCGGTTATGATGAGAGGCTGAGGGAATTAGACTTGCCATCACTCGAAGCTAGAAGAGTAAGGGGGGATATGGTGACAGTCTTTAAATTCCTTCATGGTTATGATAGAGTGGATAGGGATCGATATTTCGATATGGCTGGCTCTAGAACTAGAGGTCATAGTTTGAAGCTTCGTAAGAAAACTTCTTTGCAGGATGTAAGGAAATACTTTTTCAGTGTAAGAGTAGTTGATAATTGGAATTGGCTAAGCGAGGAGGTAGTTAATGCTATCTCAATCCATAGTTTTAAGGACAGGTACGATAAGTATCACTAAGTCTAAAAATGGAACCGATCAGGAGACGGGAAGATACGAGCTTTGGGCTCTTTCCCGTAAACACAATTAGGTAATCACAATTAGGTAATCACACACACACACACACACACACACACACACACACACACACACATATATATATATATATATATATATATATATATATATATATATATATATATATATATATATATATAAACTGCTTCATATTATGCCAGTTGAAAATATTTTTACAATACAAGTAATTTCCTTTACTGAGTATCCTTTTACATTTTTACTCACGCCTCATGATTTTGTTACCTGCTTTCTTGCCAGATACACTAGATGCCTTCTAAACTCCATGTCTGAATTTTTCGTTTACCATCACATCTACCTATTAATATAATAGCTTTACACTAGTATCAGCACAGGTACTGCAAGTTTTAATATATTAATTAATTTCGTAATTTTGTGACAGGAATCCTATACTCCTCTTGCTGAACTCCGCATGATAGAGAATTCGAAAACATGGCTAAAAAGAGATTAAAATCTCATTTTATTGAATTCTTCCAACGGTACTAAATCTTGTTTTTATGCTTATTAATTTTCTTTCCCTCATACTTTGAACATTCAAACACACAAAAGCATATATCAAAGAGACTCACTTATTTGTAATCTCCGTGGCAAAATGGTAGCGTCCGCGACTCTGAGGCGGCAGGTCGAGGGTTCGCGCCCCGTCACGGACTGAGGTTAGTAAGGGCATACACTCAGGTTAACGATTACATCTGCCAAAACAAGTCCTTCTCAAGAAGGCAACCGTCCTAACCCTTAGTAGAAAAGGGAGTTCGTGACGTAAAACCGAATCCATCAAAGAGACTCACTTATTTAGCATTACAGCAAGTATTTATTTTTTGGTCTGTCGGAGTGTAGAGTTATGCGTCCTCTGCCTCCCATCGATCATTCTCTTTTACTCTTACTTTGCGTTTTTCTTTTCTTTCCTTTTTTGAGATAGGCGAATATTTTATCCAAGTGAGGAGCTAAATGTTATCTGCCTTCCATCGTTCATTGTCTGTTATTCTGCAATGTCATTTTTCATACTCCTTTGGTGGTTAACATGAATACCGCCTCCGTGTTCCCCTGTATGCTTAGTAGTCAGCTAAATGTTTGGGGCGAGAGAATTGGGAATCCTCAAATCATACTGTCCTCCCACAAAGGCCCGATTTCTTAAACAGTGTAAACCTAGGATACCATATTGTTAGTTAGCTAGACACACACAAATGGATTTCATAAACGCATCTGACGCGGTTCTGTGATTGGCTAGGATCCCTTGCGGGATCCTAGTCATACACAGAACCGCGTCAGATTCGTTTATGAAATCCATTTGTGTGTGTCTAGCTAACTAACAATATGGTATCCTAGGTTTATACTGTTTAAGAAATCGGGCCAAAGAGTCTAGCTGCTACTTTAAATTTGTCACCCCCTTCAGAAGGGGGATTCCGGCTTTGGTAAATAATTAGTAATAACTATCTTAAATTTTTCGTAGTCACCGTGGCAAAGCGGTAGCGTCTGCGACTTTGAGGCGGCAGGTCGAGAGTTCGGGCCCCGTCACTGTCTGAGGTTAGCATGGGCATGCACTCAGGGTGACGATTACATCTA
The DNA here is from genome assembly GCA_037179515.1 of Halocaridina rubra. Taxonomy (NCBI): domain Eukaryota; kingdom Metazoa; phylum Arthropoda; class Malacostraca; order Decapoda; family Atyidae; genus Halocaridina; species Halocaridina rubra. The sequence goes on from JAXCGZ010013216.1 coordinate 313,106, forward strand.
CCAAAACAATCCTTCGTAAGAAGGCAATCGTCTTCGTCCTTAGTAGAAAAGGGAGTCCGTGACGTAAAACCGAATCAATCAATCATCTATCAACTATCTTAAATATTTCAGGTGAATGTAAACATGCAATCAGACATGCAGACATCCATT
>JAXCGZ010013217.1:0-10000 GCA_037179515.1 Halocaridina rubra
AGACTTTTCGCGGTATTTTATTTTATATATGAGGATGAGGTACTCCTAGCAGCATGGCGAGTGAAGTTCAAGTCGCAACAAATCATCCACATTCTTATTCTCTGCTGGCACTGGCTGTTTTTACTCAAATTTAGCGAAACTAGCCATAAGATTATGAATTTGATTCCTCTCTTGGTATTTCGAGCAATAGTAGGTTTAGTCCATTTTTTTTTTCAAATCTTATCAGGTGATGTGCTAATTCAGTCATATCTCTGAAAAGGTTCAGACAGTCGAAGCAAGTCTAGGAGCTCTTCTTTCACTACTTTCTTTGCAAATTCACTAATGCAGTACTCATTTAAAATTATTAAGGCATGTGTCAAGACTTTAACCTCCCCCGTTTTCAATTTACCTCCCATTAGTAGAAAACTATTTCATATTACCCCCAATCAAACCCAGACTAACCTAAGCTACCCACCAGGGTAATTCGAAGTCAGTTTGATATTACCTCTTCATAATTTGAACACGATATTACCTCTTCATAATTTGAACACGATATTACTATGGAGTTAGGTGGAGGAGAGGGTAATTTGGCATTGCTACACCTAATCTAACATGAAGTTACCTTGGCCTAGCCGAAGCTAAACTACCCCGAGGGGACTTAATATCGATATCATCTTACCTCCCGGTAATCTAAACGTGATTTTAAGTTATAGTGGAGGTAATGTGAAGAAGGAGGTAATTTGAAATTGCTACTCTTATCCTAATTCAACCTAACCTAAACTAAGGAACCCCAGTTTAATGTTAATTGAGTTATCATACTTCCAAGTAATCAGAACAAGGTTTTAAGCTACAGAGAGGTTAAGTGTTGTAGATGACTAGGCTATCTACATCATCCGTCTGTTTTACTTCCGAGTCCACCAGTTCCCATCATAAATAGATGTGTAAATTATTCATATATATATTTTTTGGATATAACATCTTGAATATTTGAGTATGTGATATATTATATTTCATATATTTTATTTTTTTTATAAAATATATCAGTCTTTAGCTTGTGCCTTCAGTATGTTAATTGTTGTGGAAATTAGATAGATGGGTAGATAGATGAATGGACGGAGAGACAGAAAGAGCGAAATAAAAGTTTCTACACTAGTGCCAGCTAGTGATGTTAATGTAGAACTGAATACATTTGTCATTGGATAATTAACATCAGATTTATATCTGTTGTAGTGTAATATTTTTTTTTCTAGTCCTAATCAGTTTAAGTATTTTCAAGCTGTCTGTAGATTGATAAAATGGCAGAAAAAGGAAATGGTTAAATAGAGGTCATTAAGCTTGCTAGCTAATTAGTCATTTATGAGATAACCTCTTCTCAGTTTATGTTCACCGATTCTCATTTCAAAAGCTCGTGAAGGAATTGTACAGATGGCACTGTACGATCACGGTGCCATCTGGAGGTGGCAGTGGCTAGGTAAAGCCAAAACCTTTCACCCATTCCACTCTGTATAGAGACTACTGAATTGTTTTATAGTTTATAGTCATCATCACGGGTACGAGTTCTCGGTTTAAATATAAAGGAATGTATTATTATTAACTGTAATGAAAATTACTTCACATTTTTATTAAGTATATTGAGCTGAGTCAGCGAACACTACTGATCCTTACCTTGAACTGTGTAACTGAAGACGAAAACATAATTGTACATATTTAAAAGGATTAAAAAGAAAATAATTATCATATTAAAGCAGCCACTGCTCATAGACTTTTTCTTTTCTTAAAGCGCGAATACGTGTATTGACAGTTGGGCTAGTAAAATACTAGGATTCTTTGTGCTACCATAATTATTTATACTGCTACATCTATTTTCACTTTTTCTTTAATTATGACTAATTTAGGAATATTATAAAGCCGATGATGATGATAATTATGATAAAAATAATCATTACATTAATGATGACTATTGTTATTATTATTAGTATTATTATTATTATTATTATTATTATTATTATTATTAATATTAATCATATTATTTTTATTATTATTTTATTCACTACTACTACTACTACTACTACTACTACTACTTCCACTACTACTACTACTACTACTACTACTACTACTACTACTAATTTTTTGCTGATCGTAGTGCAGATAAAAGAGGGGGAGGGGTAATTATGTATATTAAAGATAGCCTCAGAAGCTGCATTAAGTCTGGAATTAAGACAAATCTAAATTCAGAAACCTTATGGGTTGAAATTAAAAATAATATAGAAAGTCTAGTTGTAGGAGTAGTCTACAGACCACCTGATCTAGATAATATAGAGTCGCAAGTTATATACGATGAAATTTCTAAAGTGAGCAGGTCAAATAGAGTTTGCATTGTAGGCGATTTTAATTTTAGACATATTAACTGGGAAACCATAACAGGTGATAGTAGCTCTAAGGAGTTTTTGGAAGTAGTAGAAGACAATTTCCTTTCTCAGCATGTACATGATGCAACACGGGGGGTGAATACACTAGATTTAGTTCTTAGTAATAGAGAGAATATGGTTACAAATTTAGAAGTTGGTGAAAAATTGGGCAACAGTGACCATGATTCCATTAGATTTAACATAATTTTCAAGGAAACTATAAAGGAAAATAAGAATATTGTTCCAAACTTTAGAGCAGGAGATTTTGAGGGCTTAAAAACTAAATTATCTAATGAGGTATGGGAAGGGATTTCTGGGGTACAGATGTGGGTAGTTAATCCAGCAGGTCAGGTCGCAGGTAGCGGATTACCCCGAAATTTGGGTACCACATGCCAAGGATTATCACAAGATAAGATCAATACATTAAATTCTCTCACAGGAAAGAACAGCAGCCCGTCAGTTAATATAAATTTGGATGAGGAATATAACAATTTTGTCATGACTCTTAAGAATAGTCAGAGAGACTATATTCCCATGAAACATTGCAGATCAAGAAAAAATGACCCTAAATGGATGAACAATAGAATAAAGAATCTTATAGGTATTAAAAAAGGAATATACAGGAAACCAAAAAGAGGTGAAGAGCAGGTGAGGCAGCAATATATACAGTTAAACAGGGAAGTTAAAAAGATAGTTAGAGAGTCGAAAAGAAAATACGAAGTTCGAATAGCAGGAGAAGCTAAAGAAAATCCTAAAGGGTTTTATCAACATTATCAAACAAAATTTAAGGAAAAAGTAGGACCAATTGAAGTAGCCAATGGCCATATCACAGATGACGATAAAGTGATGTGTACATGTTTAAATGATTATTTCTTATCTGTATTTACAAATGAAAACTTGGAAAATATTCCGGAAGTAGAATCCATTTACAGAGACAGTCCCGATAATATACTTAGTTCAATAAATATTACGAGAGAGGAGGTAATAAAAGAAATAGATAAATTAAAGGCTCATAAATCTCCGGGACCTGATGGAATATATGCTAGAATATTAAAAGAATGCAAGGAAGAGCTTAGTTGTCCTCTAACTGCATTATTTAATAATTCAATAAAATTAGGATCGGTACCCATGGAGTGGAAATTGGCAGATGTGGTACCAATATTTAAAAAAGGAGAACGTGTTAAAAAGAATAATTATAGGCCGGTAAGTTTAACGTCAACAGTGGGTAAGATTCTAGAATCCATAATTGCAAATAAAATAAGGGCACATCTAGAATTACACAGACTGATAAAACTTTCACAACACGGGTTTCTTAAGGGTTTTTCGTGCCTTACAAACTTACTGTCTTTTTATTCAGAAGTTTACGAGGCAGTAGATTGTGGCAAAGAATATGATACAATATATCTAGATTTTAGCAAAGCTTTTGATAGAGTTCCTCACAAAAGATTAGTTAAAAAGCTGGAAGCTCATGGTATAGGAGGAGCTGTGCTCAGATGGATCAAACAATGGTTAAAAGACAGAAAACAGAGGGTTTGCATAAATGGAGAGAAATCAGAGTGGGGCTCGGTTACAAGCGGGGTACCACAAGGCTCGGTACTGGGTCCTCTATTATTCATTGTATATCTAAATGATCTGGATTCGGATATCAGTAGTAACCTAAGTAAATTCGCAGACGACACTAAAATAGGTAGAACTATAAATGGAAAAGAAGACATTCATGCTTTACAGGAAGATCTAAATAGATTATCTGAATGGTCGGACAAATGGCAAATGGAATTTAATGTTGAAAAATGTAAAGTAGTTAAAATGGGTACTATAAAAGACAATACTAGTTATAAGCTAAATAACCATGAAATCATGAGTTCTCAGTGTGAAAGGGATTTGGGAGTTCTTGTGAGTAGTAGTCTTAAGCCAAGAGAGCAATGCACAGCAGTCAGAAATAAAGCAAACAGAATTTTAGGATTTATCTCAAGAAGCGTCAGCAATAGGACGGAAAAAGTTATTTTGCAGCTCTATCTTGCATTAGTTAGGCCCCATTTAGATTATGCTGTGCAATTCTGGTCACCCTATTATAGAATGGAAATTGAATCCTTGGAGAGAGTGCAACGAAGAATGACCAAGATGATACACAATATCAGAAATCTACCATATGAGGACAGATTAAAAAAACTTAATCTACATTCTCTAGAGAGGCGAAGAGTTAGGGGGGATATGATTGAAGTGTATAAATGGTTTAAAGGGATTAACAAGGGAGATATTAATAAAGTTTTAAAAATTCATGATCATACCAGAACTCGTAATAATGGATTTAAGCTTGATAAATTTAGGTTCAGAAGGGAAATTGGTAAAAATTGGTTTGGTAATAGAGTAGCTGATGCATGGAACAAGCTTCCTAGTATGATAGTAAATGCCAATACCTTAGACACCTTCAAATGTAGATTAGATAGACATATGACAGAGGTAGGGTGGGTATGAATAGGTTAGTGCTTATTAGAAAAATCATAAAAAGAAAAACAGAATAAATAAGTAGAGTAGAATAGAATAGGTTAGACATGCTGAAAATACAATCCAAAAATGGAGCTGCCTCGTGTGTGCCAGTAGGCATGTTGCAGTGTCCTCTATTCTTATGTTCTTATGTTCTTATGTTCTTAATAATAATAATAATAATAATAATAATAATAATAATAATAATAGTAATAAAATAATAATAATAATAATAATTGTTATTATTATTATTATTATTATTATTATTATTTATTATTATTATTAGTAGTAGTAGTAGTAGAAGCAGTAGTAGCAGCGATAACTACTATCGACCTTGGAGGCATCCCACTTGAACATTTTTTGGTCCATTAGTTATATTCACGAGGCAAATTAATTCTATTTAAATAGTTGCCCTTGGGAATATTGGCATAGAAGAAGCAGCAGCAGCAGGTGTTGGATGTGGTAATAGACATATCAGTATAAGTTGTGACTTCAGCAGCAGCAACAGTACTTCACTGCTATTACTGCTGCTGCTGCTGCTACTACTACTACTACTACTGGTAGTAGTAGTAGTAGTAGTAGTAGTAGTGGTAATATAGAAATACCTACGAAATTAGTAGTAGTGGTAGTAATAGTAGTAGTAGTTGTAGTAGTACCAAAATAATGAGAATATTAATATATATATATATATATATATATATATATATATATATATATATATATATATATATATATATATATATATATATATATATATATATATATATATATATATATATATATATAGAGAGAGAGAGAGAGAGAGAGAGAGAGAGAGAGAGAGAGAGAGAGAGAGAGATAAATTGTATTAAATTTTGACATCGAATTTGAAAAAAGTTTTGCCCTTAAACCACAACACTAGTATCTTCCAAGTGTTCATATAATTATACCAACCTTCATGTGAAGTAATAAAAATCGGAAAAAGAAAATATTTTAGATCACATTCATCGCATGCTAGTGAGATATTGCATTTAATACATGATGATTATGGAAATGAGAGGAAAAGTATAACATATTCCGCTGTATTCCCTTGCACAAGGTATCAGCATTACACGTGGAGAAAGAGAGAGAGAGAGAGAGAGAGAGAGAGAGAGAGAGAGAGAGAGAGTAATAATAATAATAATAATAATAATAATAATAATAATAAAAATTTCAATTATACGATGGGTATTCGTCAGCCGTGGCTAGCCCCCCCCACTGTGGTGCCCAGCCACAGCAGTAACCTGCCAGTAAACAGCATATACTCTCGGTCTTAAACGGGAACCGATCTCTCGACCTCGTGAATGCAAAGCCAGCGCGTTACCACTGTACTAGCCAGAGAGAGGATCATGAAGTGTAAATAATTACTTAAAATGTATACTGGTAATGAGTGTGAAGATAGATAGTGTTATACAGAAAGTGTTTTTGTGTATGTTTGTTTATGTGTGTGTTTGTGTGTGTGTGTGTGTGTGTGAGAGAGAGAGAGAGAGAGAGAGAGAGAGAGAGAGAGAGAGAGAGAGAGAGAGAGAGAGAGAGAGAGAGAGAGAGAGAGAGAGAGAGAGAGAGAGAGAGAGAGAGAGAGAGAGATTGGGGTGGCTCATCACACATGTGTTCATCATAACTGGGCACAAAAAACGTTGAAACACACTTGTCGTTAGCACAGCTGTTTGTGACGTCACAACGTTTTTGTATTTCATTTTAGGCATCTGTAATCGCACTACCTAATTCAGTGTATGTTGGAGGTGTTGGAGAAGTCAATACCTACATTTACTAACAGCGAAATTGTTGGCGAATAAAACACATAGTTTGTTAGTGTTGGAGAAGTGACTGACTTATCCAATATACGTTGGAGTTGTTGGCGTAAGAAACACCCACATTATATATGCACTTTTTTGATTGCGTAGTTTTGGCGAATTAAATACCGATTGCATTTTTTTTTTTTGGCGTAGTGAGCGCTTGCATTAAGTAGTTTACGTTGAAATTGGCGAAATAAACTCTTGATGCCACTTTGGCGCAGCAAACGCTTGCCTCGGTTTATGTCGGAGCTGCTCGTGAAATAAACACCTAAACCCATTTATGCTGAAGAGGTTACCATCACTGTAGATTTCTTACGAGATCAAAATATCAGCGAATTCATTAAGTTTCATATTAACAAAAAAATTAAATTATAAATATGTGCAACTGGAAACTTGATATCATAAACATCATAATAACAGTAATGGAATAGTATTCATTACATTTTTATTATATCATTATGACTCATACGTTGTTTGTTGTTGGTGTCTGCAAAAGTTGAACATGCAAGCAGATGGCGTCCCTTTTTTAACTATATTTAATGAAGACTAAATGGGTAAGAATATAGAATATCAGCTCTCTCTCTCTCTCTCTCTCTCTCTCTCTCTCTCTCTCTCTCTCTCTCTCTCTCTCTCTCTCTCTCTCTCTCTCTCTCTCTCTCTCTCTCTCTCTCTCTCTCTCTCTCTCTCTCTCTCTCTCTGTATATGCTTGTTTGGTTGTGTGGCTATAAGACATAGGCACGTATGTTCATTTTCCATTTTACAAGTTCTATAAATCTATATACTTATTTATGTATCTATCTGATATCTGTAATTGTTTAGTAGTTTAGGTATATATAGGCCATGCGCATGCATGTTTATTTTCCATTTTATTATTATTATTATTATTATTATTATTATTATTATTATTATTATTATTATTATTATTATTATTATTTGGATGGGAGCTGAGCATACTGTTCCACCTCTTGTCCACAAGGGCGGTAAGGAGATAGGAAATGACAGACGCCTCTACTGTTGCTGCAACAATCTCGAGATGGCCAATCGCAAAAAATATATTAACGTATTATTGGGGTTTTGGGTTCAGAGTTAGCATAAATAGTAAAAATTATGAAGGTTTTATTGCCTTCAATATATATATATATATATATATATATATATATATATATATATATATATATATATATATATATATATATATATATATTAACGTTTTATCTGGGTCTTGGGTTTAGACTTAGCATAACTAGTAAAAATTATGAAGGTTGTATTGCCTTTATTATATATATATATATATATATATATATATATATATATATATATATATATATATATATATATATATATATATATATATATATAGAGAGAGAGAGAGAGAGGAGAGAGAGAGAGAGAGAGAGAGAGAGAGAGAGAGAGAGAGAGAGAGACGCACACACACACACACACACACACACACACACACACACACACACACACACATTGCAAGAAAAACAGTCCCTTTATTTTCTCTAGATAAATAAAGATTACTAGTGTCATATACAGAAAATCAGATGCTGATAGCGCTTACATCAAATACTTTCGGCCAATAGTTTATTATTTAGTTCTCTCCATCTGTCGTTTGTTATTTACGTTATCTGATTATCTGCAGCTGAATTATCTTTTATATCCATCTCTTTATCTATCTATCTATCTATCTATCTATCTATCTATCTATCTATCTATCTATCTATCTGTTTATCTTTATTTCTATCTGCATCTGTGTGCGTTTTGCCATGTACCTGTGGTTATATACATATTATCCTCTATTTGTATATGTATTAGTCTGTATATCTCTGTATTTGTATACCCTAATATCTGTATATTTATATGTGTACCTAACTCTGTTTATTTGTCTATCAATCTCTTCTTCTTCTTTTTCTTCTTCTTCTTCTTCTTCTTCTTCTTCTTCTTCTTTTTCTTCTTCTTCTTCTTCTTCTTCTTCTTCTTCTTCTTCTCTTCTTCTTCTTCTTCCTCTTCTTCTTCCTCTTCTTCTTCTTCTTCTTCTTCTTCCTCTTCTTTTTTTCTTCTTCTTCTTCTTGCATTGCGGTAAGCTTGCGTTACAGCAAGAAGTGTTGTATGACATTTGTGAGTCAGAGAATAGATTTTTTTTCCCTTAATATCCTTTTTCTACCATATAAAAGCTTGCTTAATGCATTTTATGGAAGTCACTGGATCGCTTTATTGCATAAAATATCTTTTGTTTGTATAAGCATTTTCACCTTCTGTCTGTTTTTTGTTTTATTTAATTCCCCTTATGGTATCATCATATATATTTTTACAATATTATTTTAAGTTTATTTAGTTATCATTTCAAACTCTAAGCTTGACCTTTACAGCATGGGTGAGAGAGTATTATTAAACTAATTTTTAATGTTATCTTATATTAGTATGCATTCTTATTGTGATAGCAATTTTATTGTTGATATTACTCTTATTAATATTCTTATGCTATTTTTGTTATTATTATTATTATTATTATTATTATTATTATTATTATTATTATTATTATTATTAGCACTTATTATTATTATTATTATTATTATAAACTGAAGGGCAAGAACGGTCCAAGCAAACATCGTAGAACATATTTAATTAATCTCCTTATAATACATCACAACACAACGTTTCAAACATCCACTGTGTTCATAATCATGTACCTATGAAAGAGTGAAAAAGAATATATACTTAAGCAGTTACTCTAAATAAACACAATTATAGTTGTAAAAAAAAAGTAAAATATATATATACAGGACATTCACACAAGTTAATGATATTTACATATATCTAAATGTATGTAGAATTAAAAAGAAACACTTTCACACTAATAAAATTTGTTTTACAAAATTCTGAGAGGGTAACATGAGCCATCTTTGTTTAATTTAGGATTAGATTTTGAAATAAATAATGACTCTGCTATCCTGATTTCATTTTCGCTTTTTCCTCTGTATATAATTTTGAAATCATTTATACTGAAATTGCACTTACAGATATTAGAACAGTGTTCTCGAATGCTTGAGTTTACTGGAGCTGACAATGGTTTTCCAGTACGACAAGATGACCCGTGGTGTTCGTGGTATCTAACCAATACACATTTCTTAGTTGAGCCAACATATGCTAGTTGGCATTTGGGGGCAGTTAAATTGATAAACTACCATCGAACAAAACGAGTCAGGTAACTTGTCCTTATGGATTACATAATTTTTAAGTTTATGGTTGTTATAAAATAAAATGAATGGTTTAATATGAGGGTAGTATCTGTAAAATATTGTAGTTAGTTGC
>JAXCGZ010013217.1:17500-32500 GCA_037179515.1 Halocaridina rubra
TGATTTTGTAATTATATTTTTTTATTTTCATTTGATATGTTTTTATGTGTGTATCTTTGAATATTTTAGATATATCTATTTTTTCTATCCAGAAGGGTCCCACCATTATCTGTCTCAGAGTATGTTTGAGATTGCATGTCCCTCTTTGTAGCATTTTGTTTGTATGGCAGCTGTTTCTTCACATCCATATGACTGCGTTTAGGTATTATATTATTTCCTTATACATCTCTTATGTTGTTTTTCCTATTTATCTCGTGTTCTTTACCCTTTCATTATATGACTCTTCCTAATGTCTCTTCTCTTATTTACGTATCTCCTATCCCAATATGGCTCCTTTATCGGCCTCTAATCTATCCTTTCCTTTTCTCTTATTCTTGCATTTTTTCTCAAATCATAATCATCTCCCATTCCCTTTCAGAACCTTTTTGCATCTCTACCTTACCCTCGCCTGTCTATATATTATTATTATTATTATTATTATTATTATTATTATTATTATTATTATTATTATTTCATCTGCCAAAACAAGTCCTTTGTAAGAAGGCAACCGTTCTAGCCCTTAGTAGAAAAGGGAGTTCGTGACGTAAAAACCGAATCCATCCATTATTATTATTATTATTATTATTATTATTATTATTACTATTATTATTATTATTATTATTATTTTTATTATTTGCACATACCTCTAATATTCCATTTTCCTTTTTCATGTTCTGCTCTGTTAATAGCTATCTTCTATTCCTTTTCAGATCCTATTTGCGTCTCTTTCTCGCATCTATCTTTCGTATCTCTCTCTTTCTCTCGTCTGTCTATTTTCTCTTTAGCCATCTTTAATTTCCTTTTTTTTTTTTTTTTTTTACATCTTTCTCCCAAGCCGTTCTTTTTTTTTTCCTTTGCATAGAATTCTTATCTGTCTCCCTTTCACTCGAGGATGGAAAAGGTATCTTTGTATCTGATCCTTTTCCAAATTTCACAGACCATAACCCTCCCTTCCCATCTACCTTCCCATTTTTCTTTTACCTTTGGGTCATGCCTGAGTCCAGCCTCCCTTATGTAATGGGGTTCCCAAAGTTTTCAAGGTCCTTGCCCTTCACACACACACACACACACACACAGTAAAACGCACACACTAAAATGCACATGTGCATAGTTGGTTAGATAGATAGGTTTGTTCCACAAACAAGCAAATAGATAAATGGATAATTTATTAAGCATGCTTTTTTTGTTGTTGACTTGGTTTGTATAAATTAATAGCTAGGCAGATAGAGCAATTGATAGATATATAGATAAACACACAGATAGATAGATATATATATGAATAGATAGATAGATAGATAGATAGATCGACTAACGTGGTTTTATAATGTTATGTGAACTAACATTTGGAGACAAGTTCGAATATCTGTAACGGCAATAGAAGTTCCTTAAGGTTGCGATTGCCTTGGAAAGTAGGCAGCCCTAGTATATAATAATAATAATAATAATAATAATAATAATAATAATAATAATAATAATAATAAAATAATAATAATAATATTAATAATAATAGTAATAAAATAATATTAATAATAATAATAATAATAATAATAGCAATTATAATAGTTGGGGGAGAAAAGATGGCGCTGGTTGAAACTTTTTATCCCTTTGGGGACTATCTCAGAGGATGGTGAACAATTGCTGGAAGCTGACAGGAGGAGAATAACAGATGAGCTCAGACCCCATTACTAATCCTACCTCTTGCAGATGTGTAAATTTGAATATAACTTATAATAATTACAATAAACTGCTACTACTACTACTACTACTACTACTACAGCAACTACTACTACTACTACTTCTACTACTACTACTACTACTACCACTACCACTATTACTACTACTGCTGCTGCCCATATTTCTCATACAAGGATATTGTGTATTGTCGATTCCTACGACACGCAGAGAAGACCATGTAGAACTTTTTCTCCATCCTCAAGGATATCGCTTTTAGCCGTTTACTACGACACTCAGGGAATACGAGGTTGTAATTGTATCCCTTCTACCCACCTGTAATGATTATAAAAAGCAAAATAAAAAAATCCAATATTTTTTTTTTTATCTTTCTCCTGGTTTTAGTTATTTTTTATTTTTATTTGACCTTTTTCTATTTCACGCTGGAAGCGATTTTCTAATGCTTCTCCTGTTCCATCACTCTTCCATTATTGCATTATTATCGATTTTCTCTGGCTACACCTCTTTTATTTATTTATTTTGTTTTTTTGCATTTTCTCCTTTTTATGGCTTTTGTAATAAGGGAATCTCCTCAGGTGTATAATTTTGCTTTTTTTTTATTCTCATATCTTCTACACATTATTTTTACCCCAAATTATTAATTTCTATTATTATTTTATTATTATCATTATTATTATTATTATTATTATTATTATTATTATTATTATTATTATAGCATCTACGATTTTGATATATTATGGATCTAATTGTACGTCTTGCAGTATAATAGCCAAAATTTTATCATTTCTCTCTCTCTCTCTCTCTCTCTCTCTCTCTCTCTCTCTCTCTCTCTCTCTCTCTCTCTCTCTCTCTCTCTCTCTCTCTCTCTCTCTATCTATCTATCTATCTATCTATATATATATATATATATATATATATATATATATATATATATATATATATATATATATATTAAATATATATACATGCGATATGTATGCATGTATGTATATAATAAATGTATGTAATGTATATATGAATATTATATTTGTTTGTACAAATGTTTAAATATGTCCAGTACTCACGTCAAGAATCATTGTATCTTTTACGTAACATAAAGCACGCAGAGAATACACACGAATAGATAAATAATCAAAACCAGTCTCTAGCAGACGACTTGGCAATTATGGCTAGTAAATTAATAAGTTAATAAATAAATAAATTAATTATTATCATGTGAAATGATAAGAAATTACCAAATATTCAGGACATTGTGAGATATATTTGGTATGGTATCCAAAAAAATAATGGGAATGCAGATGAGAGAGAGAGAGAGAGAGAGAGAGAGAGAGAGAGAGAGAGAGAGAGAGAGAGAGAGAGAGAGAGAGAGATATTTCAAGGCGGAAATGCTATTGAAAAGTCGACAATATGCAGATCCCCGATTGCTATCAATACCTCTCTCTCTCTCTCTCTCTCTCTCTCTCTCTCTCTCTCTCTCTCTCTCTCTCTCTCTCTCTCTCTCTCTCTCTCTCTCTCCCATTCTTTATTTCCCCCTTTTCATCACGTTCCATCATTTATTCTTATTGACACTGATCCCGTTTATACGGATGGCTAGATGACGGGATTATACAGAGTATGAAAGGAAAGGGAGACTAAAGAGAGAAAAAGATTGGAGAAAGAGGGAGGCAAAAATAAAAATGGAATGGATTTCCGTGAGGATAAGGACTGCAGTGTGGATTATAGAGATGGAGGAGAATGAATGGGGAGGAATATAGGAATGGAAAGGGGAGGAGAGGAGAAGGAAGATGGTAGATTAGGTTAGAAGAGATGAAGAAGAGGAATACAGAGAAACTAAAAGAAAGTAATGAATGATCACAAAGAAAATGGGATTTGAAAGTAGATGAGGAACAAGATGGAAATGGAAGAAGAAGAAGAGAACGTATGTTAAACATGAAAGAGAGACGGAGGAGAAAGAATAAAAATAAGGAGGCGGTGGAATAAGAAAAGAAAAAGAAGAAGACTAAGAAGAAGTGGAGACGGAATGACGAGAAGATGAGGAAAGAAGATGCAGATGAAGAAATAATGAGACTCTTAAGAGAAAAAAATAATTGAGTTGAAGAAGAAAAATGAAGAAATTAAGTGATGAAAATAAAGGAGAAGGAAAAGAAGAAATGCAAAAAAGAAGAAGAAGAAGAATACGAAGAAGGAGAAGTACATATACAATAAATGCAGCTGTCCAACTGCCCCCTTTGTTGAAGAAAAGGAGAATACAAAAAAATAAAAATGAAATCTGTGAAGAAGAGGGGAGGGGGAAAGGGCCGTTAAAAAGGACTCTGAGAGAGTTTTAGCACTTTTGACTACAAGGAATGGCAAAGAAGCGGATTTCCTTTCTCATTTGGAGTGTATTTAGGACGCCCGAGCCCCAGGAAATGGGAGGCCATCGGTTCAAGCAATGCCTTTATCAGCTCTCTCTCTCTCTCTCTCTCTCTCTCTCTCTCTCTCTCTCTCTCTCTCTCTCTCTCTCTCTCTCTCTCTCTCTCTCTCTCTCTCTCTCTCTCTCTCTCTCTCTCTCACACACACACACACATTAGAATGCATTCTCTCTCCTACTCAGAACCTGCTTACAAGTCCCAGTTCCCAAGAAAAAGGGAATCCATTGGATAATCCGGTTCCTAAATGGACAGACATAAAACTATCTACTCTGGGCTTCCCATATTCTACTTTCCGAGGTGGCTCGTACAACTTTTCTATGTTGGAATCTCTTGGTGTTAAAGAGAAGTAGGTTATAGTGTTTATAGAGTAGTAGCCTGTTGTATGTATATATATATATATATATATATATATATATATATATATATATATATATATATATATATATATATATATATATATATATATATATATATATATATATATATATATAAAGAGAGAGAGAGAGAGAGAGAGAGAGAGAGAGAGAGTTTAAGTTAGGATAGCTATCGAAGCTTTAATTCGTAAATACAATGTTTCACCCTAGATCCCACCTATAGCATACTGACATCCTATTGAGTTGACTGGAACTATCTCATGTAGACCCTATTACCTTCTCCTTCTTGTCCTTAAAAGTATCTGACGAAGGCAACCTTAAAGGGCCACCTTGGGAATTTTCCAGCGCATGTTCGTAGGTATTACTTTTGAAAATGAGTACACAAATAGTAGAAGCGTGACTCGCGGCATATAGAGGCGTCTTTCCTCCCGCAGATGATTCTTACCTTTAGTTTCTTCGGAAAATAGTTGAACTAACGAGAGAATTGCACCTTAGTTTATCGCTAGATGTTCTTTCTCCTCTCATACTAAGCTGCAAAATTTATCCTAACCTCATAACAGTTTCACTCCCACATCCAAGCTTGAGCCTTCCACTCCCCCTCCCAGGTACCCATTATCTATTTACTGATTTACACTACTTAGCCCTCTGGTAGTTTTGAAGTGCGTCTTCTGCAAATCACCAGTGAGTTGGGAAACGGTTTAGTAGCCCCTATATGCTAACTAGGGCTGAAGACCGCCTCAGCTTAGTGGTAGAATGCTCCTCTCATGAGGGGACGGACCTGCGTTCAAGCCTAGTGCTGGACAAGAGGAAGGGCATCCAGCATCCCCCTGCTTCAGACCGTTTGTGTCAACCCCAAATGTAGATAGATACATAGAGAGAGAGAGAGAGAGAGAGAGAGAGAGAGAGAGAGAGAGAGAGAGAGAGAGAGATTATATTTATATTATATTTCCTTTTTTTTTTAAAGAGAGAATGTGTTCTTAAAATTTTGAGGATATTTTATTATTATTATTTCTATATATATTATTAACAGCATAACAAATGACATGAATAAGAAATGAGAATAATAATAATAATAATAATAATAAGCCTTTATTTCCAAAGTACATTGGGTATTCAAATAAGATACATATATATTCCAGATAGACATCTGTGGTGTACGATATAGACATACTAAAACAAACAAATCATAAAGATGAGTGTACCATTAAAAATTACAAGTAAAATCTTCCTTTAAGAGTAACTTCTTAAGATTATATTTAAAAGTATACACTGAACCAGCATTTTTTAGTTCTCTGGGAAGCTGATTATATACATGAGGTCCACGAATGTTATATTGTATTTTTTCTGACCAATATATGGTCTCAAGAATGATAATAAAAATTTGAACCAATATATTTATGAATAGTATTTTTAATATTTTATCATCGTGAAGCTTACTTGTACATCAGTGTTGTACTTGGTAGGAAATAAAAAAAAAATAAGAAAATACATAAAGTATGTCCCAACTCACTTTCCATATTTTGTTGTTCTGTCCGATTTTTTTCCATTTCATTTTGCCTTTCAACCGCTTCAGTGTTTTCGTGATTATTTTCTTTCCTAGCCATCTTCCCTTTCCTTTTGTCATCTTTATATTTACTATACATCTTTTATTGCTTCGGGGTAGTCACCGTGACTCAATCGGTAGCGTCCGCGACTCTGAGGCGTCAGGTGGAGGGTTCGCGCCCCGTCACGGTCTGAGGTTAGCAAGGGCATGCACTCAGCGTAAGTATTACATCTGCCAAAGCGAGTCCTTCGCAAGAAGGCAACCGTCCTAGCCATTGGTAGAAAAGGGAGTCCTGACGTGAAACCGGAACGAACGGATTTTATTGGTTAGGGTAATCACTGTACTAATTAACTTGTTGGAAAGTTATTATGTAGTTATTTATAGTTTAATTTTCTTAATTTTAATGGATAATTTTTGACTAAAGACTGCTTGGATAAAATATAGTTGAATACTTTGCTTCATGTGATTTCTTAGAATATATTCCTTAAGTTGATGAACCCAGCCACAGTTGGAGCATGCCATATAATCTCTCTGCTGGGCACAAGCATGGATCAGTAGATAGGATTGTTTTCTGAATGGACAAACCGTCCTTAAAATTTTAAAACCAGAATTGAAATTTAGTCTCCCAAGAGGGTTGTGAGTAACAGCGACCCCATATAAACATGGGAAGACTATTTACTTTGATCTTCTTCCAGTTATCTCTCCTCCTTCCCATCCCTTATCTTCCGATTTCTATCTCTTTTATTTCAGTTAATCACTTGTCTTCTTAGTGTTCTAGTAGAAGTTTTCGTCTTGTAGGGAGAGCTTTTGATACGTCTTTCTTAAGTTACCAGTGAGGAGCTACTCCTTTTATTTTTAATGGTAAAGAAGTAGAAGAAGAAGAAGAAGAAGAAGAAGAAGAAGAAGAAGATCTAGGGACGGAGCAGGAAGAGTGGGGAGGGGAAGGAGGATTTAGGAATTACAAAGAGGAGCCTGGCTATAGCCTGTCAATCATTCTGCGACGGAATTAAAGAGGACGATTTTGTGGATTACCATTTGCTCGGAAAGTCTAACCTGTTTTTATCTCTTTGTGCTTATGAATGTGAAAACAAGAGATGGATATGCAAAGAGACAGATAGAGAACGAGCGGCCATTAAAGATTTTCGTAAATAGTTTTATTATTTTGGGTGTTCGGAAGAAGAAAAAAATATCCTGTGTTCGATTGCGTCTTTGAAAGGACAAAAATGTATAAACGAGCTGTGACTTGAATTTCAGTGTCGGGAATTATTTATTTGCCGTAAAACGACCGAAAGAGAAAAGGTAAAGTTTAATAGAGTGAGATAGAACCTTGCTGCCTCTCTCTTGTGGATGAATCCTAGCAACCCAGGCGGCATTACTCAGGATGAACTCTTATTTGTAAATATTTATTATTATTGTTATTATTATTATTATTATTATTATTATTATTATTATTATTATTATTATTATTATTATTATTATTATTATTATTGGTCAATACATTCTTTCTACTTGCAGCTCGCACGGGTGATATGTCCATGGGCCGAAACCTGAGGGCGGCCCGATGTTTGGACTTTACAGATAAAGACGATGATGATGGTCTCTACCAACCGTCAGATTCTGACTCAGAAGGAGCCAAGAAGAAGGGGTGAGTAAGCAAAGAACTTTTTTTTTATTTTTTACTTGCAACGATTTCAGGTCTCGGATTGCTTATAAGGCTGCCTATTTACAGCCAAGGAAATTGACTGTAAAAAAAATAATCCTTTGTCTTTACGAAAACGTCGCACGTGGCACATGGGACGTGTCACGCCACTTATGTGTGAAAGGTTTCATATATTTCCCGATGTGCGATTTCAAATAGCGTGCCACGTGGCATGCCACGTGCGACGTGTCACTTTGGTTTGAAAGCGGCCTTAGTTACAGGTTCATATTTTTCTCGTGTTTTTATACATTGCGTAATGCATTCGGCACTTGCGGGGGGGAGGAGGACAAAGCAACTTTCAAGTCCTTTGAGACTCTTAATTTGAGGTTCATGCGCCTGCTATTTTGTCACCATTAATTTTATGACCTCTTTCCTTTTAGTCGTAATAGCTGTTGCATTGCTGAGAGCATTTTAAAATATATTTGTATTTGTTTGTGCATTATATTTCTTACTCTTGCTTGTAAATTAATTTCCTTTGTTTTAGTAAATGTTACTTTTACCTCTTTATTTAGCAGTTAAAGTATTACCGACCGTAACGTCCAAAGATCTGAAAGAAATCAAGTACTTACCTCTCTGGTAACTGCTAGGGCAGGAAAACTTTTTTGTTTTGTTTTTATGATTGTGACACCAGGACAGGCCCAAAAATGAAAAAAGAAGAAATAGATCTGCCCTCACGAAGTAAACTTACAGTAAAAAGGAACAGATGGTGAGTGTTGTTACTTGTCAGATGTGAAGGGACAATAAGAGATGTGTAGCGAATATCCAAGAATTTTCGGTGTTGATGTAGGCATATGAACGCAGTCTACGATTCCTACTCCTTATCCTTTGTTTTATATACCTGGAGCATTCCTACCTGCCTGAAAATGGACCCCTTTGCTAGTGCCTTTGATTTTTATATGACCTCTTAGCAATCGTCTCATCAAATCACTTTGATGATCGTCTGAAGATGAGGCACTGTGGGGAAGATGTAATTGGGTCTCTTAGTAAATGCGTTCGTCTCAATTTTGAATTTGCAAACTATTCCCTAGGGTAATTTTTTACTTATTGAGAAATCTTTGTGTTACAAATCATACCTTAGGTTTCACACTTATTTTTAATTCAATATACGATATGTCATGTTTATATATATAATTAAGTGTGTTTGTGTGTGTCTGCGTGTGTGTGTAAGAGGGAGAGAGAATAATGCATCTTTGCTAAGTCTCTCTCTCTCTCTCTCTCTCTCTCTCTCTCTCTCTCTCTCTCTCTCTCTCTCTCTCTCTCTCTCTCTCTCTCTCTCTCTCTCTCTCTCTCTCTCTCAGACGTCATCCTCTTTAGTTATCTTGCCTTGAACTAACCACATCCACTTAGTGGTAAAATTGCTTTTTCAAGTTAGAGAAGAGATGGACGGGGGCAAGGGAGAGAGTATGGGGGAAGGTAAAAGTAGGCGGAATAAATAGATAGAGGGGAAAAGAAATTATATATATATATATATATATATATATATATATATATATATATATATATATATATATATAGTACCAAACTCCGAAATTAAGAGACGGTGGATAGAACCAAGGATGTTGCAGTTACTTCGCAAACAATTTTCGAGACATCACAATAAGAATAGAATAATTCTGTTGAATGTGAAACATAATAAAAATAAAAATAATGGTATCAGCAGAAATAGCAATGATAATAACAATACATTCATTTCCTTAAAGTTTATTGTTTGTTGACGCTTGTTTTCCTCTATTCAGTGCCTAGTATCTGCACATCCATTCTACCTATTAATATCTGTACATGATGAACACTTTCTGTCACAGAATTTCTCTGTTTTAATGGATACTTCAGTGCACATTATTCTGCAGACGATATCTAATGAATTTGTTCTTTCATTGCTGTCGATCAGATATCATTTTCGCTTTTCATATTGGAAAATTCATACTCTAATCTCTTTGAGTGTATGAATGTTTAACCATTATGACTAGACGCACTTGAAGTGCTGAAAACTTTAATGATAGGAAGTTTTATTATTATTATTATTATTATTATTATTATTATTATTATTATTATTATTATGTTGGAGCACTGAATATTCATAAATGGGTTTATGCGCTCACATACTGGACGAAGAGAGAGAGAGAGAGAGAGAGAGAGAGAGAGAGAGAGAGAGAGAATGTTTGAATTCCTGATGTATGAAATTAGAACTCCTCTCTCTCTCTCTCTCTCTCTCTCTCTCTCTCTCTCTCTCTCTCTCTCTCTCTCTCTCTCTCTCTCTCTCTCTCTCTCTCTCTCTCTCGTGTTTATAGTCTTTTTTCTTATCTTCATGTTTAGCGTTATGTTTGTACCCATGAGTACAAAGTATTATTACACCCAAATATCAAATATTTTCCACAATAGAGAAAATGGATGATGGTTAAACCCAGAGCCTGCTTGTATTTTTATCCAATACGTTGCTGGCCACCAGTCATATCGGATCCCCTTATGTTTTGATTGGGCGGAGGTCGTATTGCATTGTTTGTGCCGAACTGTATAATCAGAGAGAGATCTGATGAACAACACTCGATTGTTGTTGTTGTTATTATTATTATTATTATTATTATTATTATGATGATGATGATGTAGGAGAACCTGAGGATGGGTGTTATTGTCGAAATCGAAGCCTCATCTTGTCAAATAGTCTTCTAACTCCTGTTTTCACATGCTAACGTTGTATTCATTTAGACGAGTGAGTTGGTAAGGGTAAGCATACTAAATGACTACATTCTCTCCTTATTCCCAAGAGGTTTTGACTCAGAAAAGCTGTAATGAGCAACCTCAGGGAGTCGAATGAGAGTCCTGGAGGCTATTGAACGATCTTTTATATATTGAGTTATGAAATGTTTCCCAAAAATATATAGGTTATTTGCTTCTGTTTATTTACACTCACACACACACACACACTATAACTATATATATATATATATATATATATATATATAATATATATATATATATATATATATATATATATATATATATATATATATATATATATATTTATTTAGGAATAACATTTTTTTATATATTTATAATATTTTTTATGATAATTTCTTATATTAATGAGAAATATAGGTGGTAAGTTTCTCTCATACTCACAGCCGCCGTGTTTAAAATTACTACCTCCAGTTTTCCTCAAATGATGTATCCGTTAACACAAGCAGCGCAATAAAATAAGCAGAGTTTTAACAACTTACGATTCTAGAGAAGGATATCATTAAGTTAGAGAAATGCAAAAATATTGACTACAAACTTCACTCGAACCTAGAGTGAGAGCAGTTTGAAGACTTAACAGCATAGCCTTTACGTAGCCGTGAGGTCTCCTTTGCGGTTCCGTTTGTCCTCCGTGTGGGCCTATGTACGTAGCAGCAGCAGCAGTAGCCTACCTTAGTAACCTCTCGTGTTCCCAGCCGGCTGGGTAACTCTAGGTCTTAATAACTTAGTTCTCTTAGCTGTTATTTACCCTTCGTAGATTCAGGAACTTGGAATGAGACGATCGTAGGCCGTTGTCATGGCACATACTCTGTCTACAGATGTGTGTTGGCTTCGGGGATTGGAAACTGCAAATTTTATTGAGAAATAAGTTGGCAGATGAGGGCCGCTAAATTTGGGCTTGAGGTGAGCTTTTGCACCCCCCCCCCCTCCCCGCTTCCCAAGTTTACCTTGATATTTTGGTTATTTAAGTTTGAAAGTTTATGTTGTCTTTAAGCAATATTGTTATTATTATTATTGTTATTATTATTAATATTATTATTATTAGTAGTAGTAATATAATTATTATTATTATTATTGTTCGACAGCACCTACTCCTTACGCACATGTTCTAAATACAAATGCATGGACTGCTTCCCCCCTCCCAAATCCTCTTCCCGTAAACAGTTTTGTACGCAAACCGTGCTGTGTGTGCCCTCAGGGCTTTTCTCGGCTCGGTCCTTAGCAGCTATACATCAGCTCTCTATTGTGTTTGTTTGTATACGTTCCTGTATTTCAATCGTTTGATGTTGTTTTTGTTGATTAATCATGGTGATAATGCTGGCAAGTTGTGTGTGTGTGTGTGTGTGTGTATATATATATATATATATATATATATATATATATATATATATATATTATATATATATGTGTGTGTGTGTGTGTGTGTGTGTGTGTGTGTGTGTGTGTGTGTGGAGAGAGAGAGAGAGAGAGAGAGAGAGAGAGAGAGAGAGAGAGAGAGAGAGAGAGGTAACTTATTTCATAACCCCGGGCAAGGGCGAGTGAAGACTACCCCTCCCCTACAATATACCCATCAGGGGAGCCAGAATCCTATATGCTCTCCTCCCCCTGCCTCTTCGATCAGTTGCCCAATCTCTCTCTCTCTCTCTCTCTCTCTCTCTCTCTCTCTCTCTCTCTCTCTCTCTCTCTCTCTCTCTCTCTCTCTCTCTCGTCCTATGCCTAGTTTCCGTATCCTCACCAGCGACATAAAATTATCTTTCTCAAGAGGTGTAGTTTTACTCACCCGAAGTTTTTTGTGAACATGAGTAAAAATTAACATTTTTATCAGTGTAATGCAGTGGGAATATCATCTGTAAATTCATTTGTAAACACTCGCATATGCTTGTTTACTTTTAAAGAATCTTATATGTCAAAAGCAAACGTGACAGATACTCTTAATTATTTTTTGAACCTTGGAGAAATTAATGAGTACACTCCAAAAGAATAATTATTTTAACATTATTATTATTATTATTATTATTATTATTATTATTATTATTATTATTATTATTATCAGTAGTAGTAGTAGTAGTGGCAGTAGTAATAATAGTAGTAAAACAGTGAGTATAGTCATCATAGTTATTTAAGGACTGCATCATGAACAACGAAGGTGTTATTTACTTAGACCAAATAGACTGTGCCTTTGGGACTGTCTGTGTGTAAACATGTTCAGCCTTCCACCGACCAACCTTCCTCAACCGGTTATGTAGTACTATAGACGAAGTCTACCCTCGCTACAGTACTCGTACCTACTCGTACCTTGGAAACTGCCTGGTACTCGTACCCATAATCCTCTCCCTCCCCCCTTTCCCCACGTTTCTCTAGTCAGTCCCTATACCCACCCCTATGTTGTTGTATTTTGATATTTTTAGTTACTGATAATATTTTAGGTTTTGGTTGTAACACGTTTAAAGTTTTTTTTTTTTATTGCTTCTCTTAAAGTTAAATAAGACTCCCTCCTTACCAGCAAAAGTTTTGAAATCATTATAATGATAATAATAATAATAATAATAATTAATAATAATAATAATAATAATTATTATATCATCAAGGTCTCCTTCTAAGTACAGACTATAATTTTGGTATTAAATAAACATATAATTATTATTATTATTATTATTATTATTATTATTATTATTATTATTATTATTATTATAATTATTATTATTAGACGTTCGTATATCAACTTGAGATAATATTTGTATCTCCTGTACCCATCATCGCTCATTGTAATAAAGCCCGTTTTCGAAAATGTTTGACATTGCCATATTTCTCTATTCCTGAGTTGTTCGACAAGAACTTAAGGTTTTGCTTCACTAGTAGCTTTGCACAACCCTTGTCTTTCTATTAATTTTTTATTGCTTTATTATTTTGTACTTATAGTTCGCATTAAGTTTTTAAAATGCATATTTATTATTATTTTTTCCATATTTAAATTTATTATTATTATTATTATTATTATTATTATTATTATTATTATTATTATTATTATTATTGTATATGAATTTACTACAACTACTATTATATTAATGTTGTTACCGCTGTAGCTACCATTATTATTATTATTATTATTATTGTTATTATTATTGCTATTATTTATTTATTTATTTCAAATTTTCTGGATAATTTTTCTACTAATTATCATTCTTTTTCCTGCTTTGAAATTTTGAAGCATATTTCACATATTGTAGATTAATTTAGTTCGATGTCTATATTGAGAATTAATGTTAAGTATATACAGAGAAGCACTGAACTCTGCAGACTGTAATTTGAGGCCCAAAATGCAGATATTGTTCCTTAAAGCCATATCTTTCGCATAAATCTACGGGACTACATTTCCAAACTTCATATCTATTTTCCATGTAGATTTTATTTATCAACCCTGAAAAGTTTATACCGGAATGACAGATGACATTTTTACCATTTCATGTGAAGGATTTCGGTCGGGGGATGACATCGGTAAGTTTGAAATCCCTACTTCAGAGTCTCATCGCCACAGAGTAAATTACCGCATAAAGTTTAATAGAGAGAGAGAGAGAGAGAGAGAGAGAGAGAGAGAGAGAGAGAGAGAGAGAGAGAGAGAGAGAATGAATTAAGCGTGTTAAGATGCAGTAGAGCCTGTGTAAGAAGGAAGGAATTGAAGGTGGAGCAAAGTCAGAAGACCAACATTAAAATTGCAAAAAAGGTGACTGACAGGATGATTGACAAACAAACAGACAGACGAACTGACAGACATTGATATATAAGTTTTGGAATTCGGATACGGAGTTATATATTAAAAGAGAAAAAAAAAAGAGATGAAGTTCGAATTTGAAAAAGTAAATAAACCTCATGAATTCGTCTTTTAACAGCATTCAAGGTTCATTTGAAATCACAAGTTTCAGCAAGAATCAAGAAAGCATCATATAACTATATAGTTATTTATCTATCTATCTATCTACCTATCTATCTATCTATCTATCTATCTATCATATATATATATATATATATATATATATATATATATATATATATATATATATATATATATATTGAGTGATAGTTGATAAGGAATAAGTCTTTAAAGGTGAGGATATATTGCGCAATACTGGCTAGGTTAGAACACCAAAGCAATCGCTTATAACACTACAGCGAGCACTTTTCGGCCTGGTAAAAATTAATATTCTAATGTTACTTTCAAAATATTTTGAAATGTGATTCCAGGATTTTCGACATTTAGCATTTTTTTCTTAAGATTGTGACTCCAGGACGGAAAAAAAAAATCTAACCCCATCGGACCTAGGCACGAAGATAACATAAAGTGAAACAGAGATGGGGTGTTGTGACTTGTTAGATGTGCAGGAATAATAAGAGATGTGTAACGAATGCGTCAGAATATTCGATGTTGATGTAGGCATAGAAAAAGAACCGTAACTGAAGGATGACTTTACACTGAACTGTCCTGGACAGACCTATTTAAGTTCAAAAGACCCT
>JAXCGZ010013217.1:37500-105000 GCA_037179515.1 Halocaridina rubra
TTCATGTTAAAATGCTTCATAAATCAGTAAATAATATGCATTTAAACCAATGCAGTTTTGCCCCTAGAAATATGTAAGTTTCTGTAAATATACCGAATAGGAATGTCTCTCTCTCTCTCTCTCTCTCTCTCTCTCTCTCTCTCTCTCTCTCTCTCTCTCTCTCTCTCTCTCTCTCTCTCTCTCTCTCTCTCTCTCTCTCTCTCTCTCTCTCTCTCTCCTCTCTCTCTCTCTCTCGTTGTATGCTTACACATTATTGTTATAACTTATATATAAGAATATGTATGAAATATTTATCATTCAGCATTCCTCTTACATACATACATACATACATACATACATACATACATACATACATTGTGTAAAATGAGCCTAACTGTATCATTCCTTTGAAAGTAGTTAATTGCTCCATGTATTTTTTTTTTTTTTTTTTTTTTGGGTAAGATAAAGGAGTCGGTCTTTATTCTTCTATTGTAAAGTCTTATTGGTTCGTGAATTCGGTTAATTTGCCTTAATTCGCCGACATGCACGTTCTCTTACGAACTGGACACGACCACGAATGTTCGTTTCGTCCCGATGCTGGTGGGTTAGGGAGAGTGTAGGAGGGAGGGAGGGAGGGAGGGGGAGAAGAGAATTGATGTCCATTGGGAATGGAAGATAATTGATGGTCCTCGAAAAGAGAGAAGATGGGTGAAAACGTGAAAAGAAGGATATGATTATGGTATGAGAGTTCCAGTTCCGGTTTTACGTCACGGACGCACTCCCAGGGATATTGCAGTTGTTAAATATTACAATCTATATTTGGTTATGTATAAATAAAATATTAATAGAATTATCAATTAATTTTAAATATCATAGCAAGTAATTAAAAATAAAATATAGTGTAATAATTACTTGATGGCAGAAGAGCACTCTGCGATCATTAATTAAGAGTAATATATTATGGTTTACATGTATTAATAGCAGAAGAGCACTCTGCGATTATTGATTATGAGTAATATTTGTAACAATAATTTTCAATAGCCCTTGTTGAGTGCTATCATCCAAGTTAAATCTCCACTTTGAGATTTGATTTGAGAGAGGATGGGAAATTGGAAAGGAAGTTGAAGTCAGATGAGGGTTGAAGGTGGTTATGTATGGGGAGTGATGGGGGAAGGCAAAGAATCTGGGTGAACGTAAGGGGTTTGAGGTCCAATATGGAGGCGGAAGTGATACAAAGGAACAATAGTTTCATATCGCCCTCTCTTGATAAACCGCAGGAAGAGAGAGAGAGAGAGAGAGAGAGAGAGAGAGAGAGAGAGAGAGAGAGAGAGAGAGAGAGAGAGAGAGAGAGTAGAGAAAATATGTCTATAGGTGCCTTTTTTCTTTATTATATATAGACACGCTTAGGCGACTCTTTCCCTCCTTGGAACAGAAATCTACGTGCACTGCTATTAACAATTTCTTTTTTGCAAGTAATTTTTCTTTATAGTTATCTTTTTTTTTCCCATTTGCGTTCAGGACGTTTTAAGAGTCATATAAAGTTTTATTTCCTTCTGCCATTGAGGCTAAGTACTTTTTTTTTTCTTTTGAAGTGTGTGTTGCATATTAAGATATATAGGATGAAATGTTTGTGTGTACCTAAGCATAAATAATATTTCTCAAGATTTGTCTATCGTGCACTTCTCCTATCTTAGGTTCTTGTATAAATGCATAGGAGATTTCATTCTTGAATTCTGACAGAGAAATGTTTGTAATGTTGTTTTAGAATAGCGTGCTTATCTCTGTCTCTAATCTAATGCTTTTTCCTATCGACTTCTTGTTGAGAATAATGATTTCGTTTGGAAATAGACGGAAATGTTTGTTTTTAGTAATTGTTTTAGGTATTATGTGTAATATTTTTGTTTTTCCATTGCCAGGGACGTCAGTGAAAACAACAATAACCTGCCAAGCCTAAAGGCGCGAACCTTCAAGCGGAGCAGCATCATCGGAGGGACCTTAGCCACCAGTGGCACGGCGACCTTGGGCACCCGAAGGGCATCTGTCTCTGTCAAGAGGCCCTTGGACGCTGTCCTTCCTTGCCAGGAAATTCAGTACTTGGATATCTGCTACCAGAAGGTTGGCACTCTAATGGTGAGATAAACACTAGCTTCATTCCTTTTTTTCTGTTGCTATTTGTGATTTTTCTCTTCATAGCGTGTACATATAATGCATGTTTTTAATTATTAGCACATTTATATTTGTATTCCTTTCTTTAATTACGCTTTCATCATATTATTTATCTCCCTAATTATTATTCGTTTCTGGTGTTATTTAATATTGCTTATTCCTTCTACAGGTACAATTCAGTCCTATTCCGCGGAAGAAGATCGCTTACCATCCTGTCCTTCACAGCTCTATCCACTACTGCGATGTCCCTTACTGCGGTACGGGTGAGCGCCCCATCAAGAGAAAGCCTATTCAGAGGTCCCACTCCATTGCTGTCGCCGATCTCAGAGAGCCCGTCGATTGTGAGTGGACGCCCTCCTATAAATTAAGGTAAGAATGCCTCAGGAGGAAATCCAGCCCTACCTCGCGGGTGTGAGATTGTGTCCATTAGATAGCCATGTAAAACTTTTCTTAATTGTTTAATTTTCAATTTACTGATTGTTTTGGTCAACCAAGCCATAGAAATGAACTTTATTTAATAAATTTTGATACACCTTAGATTTTATGTGTATTGTTGATTTCGATTCTTCTACTTTACACTAACTTTCAAGAAATCGTGTTAGTAACATTAAATACTCGCAATAAATACCATATTTATTATGCATAACAATTACCCTTGCCTTATAGAAAAATCGGTGATTAAAAAAACGAAATTATTTTAATGAATAATGATTATTATATATGTAGTAATATGGAAATGTGATTTATTTTTCTTTCTTCCTATACTTATCTGAAGGTACTCTGTACAAAATTATCTGTTTGTAAAACAGTAAATTTGTAATATGTTATGCTACCAATTAACTCGAGCAAAGACAGTGTCCAAATTACAGGACAACACCCAAAGTACAGATCACTGGGTTCTTGGCAATATCCAAAGACAGTTCGTCAGTTCTATGGCAACACCCAGCGACCTTTCTTAGGTATAGGGCAGCTTTCAATGACAATTCACTAGGTGTATAGGGTAACATCAACACACGGGTACTAGATGTACGGCAATTCTCAATGAACAGTTCACTAGGTGTATAGGGCAGCTCCCAAAGACAATTAATTTGGTATATGGAAACACTCAGTGATAGTTCTTAGGTGCATGGAATATCTGACAACAGTGCATACAGTTTAGAGCAACACCATATGACAGTTCATTAGGTGTAAGTCAATATATTCAGTGACAGTTATTAGGTGGAGGGCAGCATCCAAAGACAGTTCACTTGGTGTTTGACAAGCCCCAAAGATAGTTCATTTGGTGTAGACCAACACCAAAAAGACAGTTCGCTTAGTATAAGGCAACATCCAAAAGATAGTTAAATACGTGTAAGACTGCCTTCAAAGGACAGTTTGGTAGGAGTAGGGAATACAGTAGGATATCTTGGTCATACAACTGACCACAGATGAAATTTAACAACTGGACAGGTGGGATTGAATTTCCATGTGCCTTTGGAGAAGCAATGTCAGTAGTTTGATATCAGTGAAGATTGCCAAGACTGATAATTCAATTCTGGATATCCGTGGCCAGATATACTGCCAATTCCATGATTTTTTTTTTTTATGTAAATACTAGCGGTAAAAGCAGAT
This sequence comes from Halocaridina rubra, assembly GCA_037179515.1. Classification (NCBI taxonomy): domain Eukaryota; kingdom Metazoa; phylum Arthropoda; class Malacostraca; order Decapoda; family Atyidae; genus Halocaridina; species Halocaridina rubra. The sequence continues at coordinate 41,257 of JAXCGZ010013217.1, forward strand.
ATTATATTTTGATCTCGGCCTTTTCTTATTAACATGCCAAGTGTTTCTTCGCAAAGATTCCACTAATTCATGGAACTGATGCATTAAATGTGCAAAGAATAACTGAACCAGTAGTGAATTTACAAATTGGTTTCAGATCATTGTAAACAATCAAAAACTCTATTAACTTTTGGAACTGATCCATTGTTTGATAAATATTGTTAGCTGGAAGTGCAGTGTCCAGAGATGAACCTCAGCTTCAATCCTTAAATGAGTTCAGAATTACCTTTTGGAAAATGAATTACAACATATTTCAAGTTTACAGAGAAGTATTTTTCTTTATATAAAATATATTGACCTTCTATTTGAAAGTAACATAAAGCACAGTATAATATATTTTTCTTTGGAATTTTTTTTCTTTTTTAACTAAACAGGCATTTTTGCTCTTACCATAGGCTGAGCTTGTGGTTGAATCTTTAGTTAACATATTGTTACATAACAATAAATTACTCTACATACATATATCTTTACTAGTAATAATAAAAGTTGCATCCTTTATACAGACAAAAAAACCTATATAGAGTATAAGTATATATGTTTTTTGGTTTTTAACTTGATATTGATGTAAATCCTTATGTGTATTAAGGTCATCATTGATTACAAAGCATTAGATAATACGAGAGACAAAGAAAAAAGTATTAGAAATATGTAATATTCTTTTCATGGTAATCTTCACCTTGAAATTTACAAATGCTAATTACAGCAATTACATCTCATTAGTTAAACTCTCTCTCTCTCTCTCTCTCTCTCTCTCTCTCTCTCTCTCTCTCTCTCTCTCTCTCTCTCTCTCTCTCTCTCTCTCTCTCTCTCTCTCTCTCTCTCTCTCTCTCTCTCTCGAGCTTTTTATGTTCCAATTTTATATTTATGTTGCTTTAAATGACCCCTAATGTACTTGTTTATTTATTAGACGTCATAATTATTATTATTATTATTATTATTATTATTATTATTAACTGACACATTAGGTGTCAGTTAATTTTGCCAAATATCAAATACTTGTCATACATTGGCAAGGATGTGTGAGAGGGAAAGCTGAAATAAAAAAAAAATAGAGAGAGAGAGAGAGAGAGAGAGAGAGAGAGAGAGAGAGAGAGAGAGAGAGAGAGAGAGAGAGAGAGAGTTGCTAGCGTGGCACACCCAAGTGTTTATTACTTGCTCTATAAAAATGATGAATATATTATTATCATCCCGGCATCTTTTTCTGGAGATATATCAGATTACATTGTGCTGTCTTATTTTTACCTATTTATTTTCGTAAATGTGTATTTCCCCACTTTTTCCCAGTCTTTGTGCTTGACACATTTTACGCCGTTTTTTTTCTTTTTTTTTCTTTGAAAGTATTCTAAACTCAGTTCTTCATTTTCCTCGAGTGTTTTATTTTTTTATTTCTTATCGACTTATGCTTTCTGGTATTAGGGATGAGATATTGGGGTCCCACTAATAATAACCATTGACAGTTCAACAGCAATATTAGTACACTCTTACAAGGCAAAAAATCTCTCCTCTTCTTTAATGGAGTAGTAGTAGCGGTAGCTGTGGTACTACTACTACTACTACTACTACTAATAATAATAATAATAATAATAATAATAATAATAATAATAATAATGATAATAATATATTTATATTGTTGGAGTTTTCATATATGTGTGTATGTATGTATGTATGTGTGTGCTCATGAAGATATTCTTTAGGTAAATCTTAATCTAGTTATTATGGTGATTGAATTTATGGTAGCCATATATCGCGAATAAGTCTCCATGATGCATTTGGATTTAAGTATTTATATCAGCAGAGTCTTAAAAACTGCAGCCTTTTGCACGAAGAGAAATAAAGATATAAAAATTGTTTGACCCTATCCCCATATGTAATACTTTATTCATTAACAATTTCTATTCCCAAAAATCTTCTTGCGTTGGAGCTGCTGGGCTGGATTTCTGTTCCTGCCAAGGACTTATTCACCCAGACTCCATTCATCTAATTGTGTCCTCACTGAGCCCAAAGAGTGGACACTGACCAATTTCTGTTCATTTTTATTTTGTAATTCAGAATCCAGAGTGCTTAAAAAATCCTCAGCTTTCCCTTGGTTAATTTCATACTCTTTATTTTGCAGGTGAATTGGTGGCCGTGGATAATGGTTGAGGGAAAGGACACTGAATGAAGGAATCTCAAAAAAAAAAAAAAAAAAATGAAGGAAAGATATGGAGTGACAAAGCTAGAAATATTATACTGAATGAACAAGAAAGTACAATGTATATATACTGCTTAACCAGGTGCTCTCATGATAATTCTATTAAAAACGCGTAAAAAAAGTAGTAAAGTTTGCTGTAAAGTGAAGTTGGAAACTTGAAAGCATTATTAACATGGTATACTTGTGAAAGTGACATACATAAAAGCTTAATATGACATTTTATAAAAAGTTTAAAGGGAATATGAATAAAAAGCGGTGTAGAATATATCTGTTATGTATGAAAAACTACAGGAAGGCTAGGCTAACATTTGCTAAAACATATTCCATATTATTAAGGTGGGAGTTCAGCAACATATATCCCCTCATACTTTTTTCATCCATTATCTAACCTTTATTTGCACACTTTGAGTAGTCGTAGAAACTGTCATAATTACAAGGCTGTATCAACAATATTTTTGTTTTTAGAAGCATATATTTTAACTAGTATGCCATTTGAAGATATATTTGTAAGAAAACACAATTATGTTAACAGTTGTCATGTTGTTTGTTTGTTTTTTTAAATAAAATTGCAGTCATCTCTTGGGAGACGTTGCATCATGCTTCAGATGCACTTAGACTTACCTGCAACTGCTGCAGTGGTAGGAGAGACGAAGCCTAAATAGAATTGTACTGTGACTTAACAAAGAAGATGCTGCAACGGATCTCAAGGAAGCCTCTGCAATGCTCACAGCTCTTGGAAGATTTAATGGAGGCAACTGACAGAGGATATTTTGGTCAAAATGATGATGGAAAAAGGGTGCAAGTAGGAGACACTGCTGTAACATCAACAGGAATGGTATCAAAAGCTTCACCATCATCATAAATTTGAAGAAAAATTCATATTTAATGGAGAATACTGTATCAAGGCAAGTGCAGCATGCATAACAGAAACAGCCAAATATGCCTCCATATATGTTCCAATCCAGCTTCTACTTCTTGACAGATGGAGGCTGTGGTATCTGGAACTTGAACAAGTTCAGAACAAAGTGCAAGATGAAAAAACAAAACTCTATGTGCCGTCATGCCTATGTCCTGAATACATACAGAGACTCAGATGTTGCTATAAATATGTATTCGAGTTGCTAAATCTTCATTACTGAGACCATCTGGTTATGTAGTATGTCCAGTGTTTTGAAAATGAGTGGAGCAGGTACGTATGCTTAGATACAAGACAATTTTTAGAAATGACTTCAAAGATATAAAAGAATATGCATTTGGTGCTTAAACATTAGTGAGAAAATTGAAAAAATAATTGGAAAATAACTGTGTGATTATTGCTATTATCATTAATTATTATCCTTAATTAGGATTGTATTGTATAGCTGAAGAGTGACAAAACAGAGGTTAGCTTCTGGGTGCTTTTATTTTATTACATACACCACCTATGAGCAAAACTCTTTTACGTTAGTTATGAGCAATCGTTTTGCGTTAGCAGTGTGAAGCCAATATAATAACTTTTTTTTTTTTTTATTAAATCATAGACGTCGTATTTTTCTGCACGCTTAAGTATTGCTTCTGCATCATGAGAAGGAGCCACACGTGACATAGACCTGGGAGTATTGATTTAGTTTTTTATCTATCATTATTATTTTAATATGTATAACTAAATGAGTGATGATACAGTGCTATATGTATGTAGTTTTTATTGTGCGAATGGTATATATGTTTTATATACTGAGTGTACAACAGATATTGTCTTTATTTTATGTTGCGAAGTTGTGTTCTTTGTCTATCCACAAAATATTTTTGTTTGATTTTTCCTGTCCTTTATTATTTCAGCTTTTTATATAATTTCTCTTTTCCCAATTGCCTCTTTGTGTATGCCATGTAGATTCTGTCTTTTGTGTTGTTTTTTTCCCATTTTTACGGTTTTTTCATTGATTTGTTTTTTCCTGTAAAAGATGAAAATAAGATGGATCTTACTGGTTTTGGTGCCCCTCATAAATACCTGGGTCTAAAGATGTCATTTCAGCTGTTTTGGATGATAACAACTGATATGCTGTCTTTGGACAAATCACCTTCCAATACCTTTGGGAGTTGGTAAGGATACTTATGTATGTATCTTTGCCACTTCTTTATTGCTTTGGACCCAGTGTAGCGAAAGCTTATCTATACTGTATTTTTTACCTCTCCTAGACGAATCTACTTTTTTATTTTTTTACTTCTTTTACTGAAGATTGCCTCGCCTTCTGTAAAGAAATTCTTTTGCCGCAGTTCAAGACATCTTATAGATAGTTCATTTCTGTAATTTCCTTTTTTTATGTTTAATGGGTTGTGTATCGTCTCTTCATCTGCCAGAATATGACATAGATTGTTAGTATATTCCTTTTTTTTTATTAGGAGTGACAGATGACATTATTTTATGTGTATGGCAGGTACAATCTGTCCTTTCTAAGAACCTCCTTTTTTCTATTGGAAGCCTTTCTTTTTCTTTCTTAAGCAGTTCTTCTTGAGAAGGTCTGTTTGAGCTCTTTGTTACTTTTAACTTTTTTTTCCAGTAGTCACTTTCTATCTTTTGCGACATTTAGTTGAACTATCATGACCTCTTCGGTCATAATGTCTTGCACCGTGATTTTTGAGTTTTCCATTTGTAATCATTCATTTACTTGATTATCTGTTTGCAAACTGTAATAATTATTATATGCTATTTATATATGACAAGTTTTAACCTTATATTTCACATATTTTGTAAAGTCATATCTGTCAGGTTTTTGTATGAAATATCCTATCCAGTTCTTTATGAGAGTAATGGTAGTATTTGAGAATTTATTATGCATGGTATATCAAGGATAACTTCTCGAATATTACAGTTGTTGATTTTTCTCTTTATCTCAGTCTGGAAGGCTACTTCGACTTCGTTTTATATGGTTCTTTAGTCTGGCTTTTACCTCGTAGTTGGCATTTGTGAATTTGGAACAGCTTTTTTTTTTTTGTTTAATGTTCTTGAAAGGTATAAGTAGATTCCAGATTATAAGGTTTTCATGCATCATACCTGAGTATAAGCAAAGTTTTTAAGATGGTTCTAGTTGTGTGCCAGTAATACAAGGATTTGTATCAAAAATATTATTCTAGAACGCTAAGCTGATAATAAGAATATATTTCGTTATAATTCTAAATCTATATCAATGGGATAACGTAAATTTGAATAACAACTGGTTTATTCTTACTGCATAATTAAGATGCAAGCTGTTAGATTTTTTTTTATATAAATCTTATTCCAAAGACACTGGATAGAAGCATTATGATAACTTGAGAGCTACATGCTTGATTTATTAGTGGTGGAAATCTTGGTTCATCTCTTTTGACTTATTATAAAAAGGCATTTTTTTTCTCTCTCTCTATAACTGGAGGAGAAAGCTGAGCGTGGCAAACAATCGTCGTAAAACAAAGATAAATATTTTTGTCAACAGTTCTGCTTTGTTGAAACAAACTATCCAAAGAATGGAAGTGACACACTTGTTTGGGGGTGGGTGGGCGGGGCATTTGGCTCTTGTATGAGCACCCAAATGCCATATATTCAAGAAATATATGTCACTGCAGAGGAAAGTCTTTTTTTACATTGACGAAGGCATTTTTAGTTAAAAGATGATGAATATTAGCAGAGCGTTGACATATTCATTTTTTCATGGATAGAATAAATATAATGCCATTGCTCTATGAAGTCCAGTAAAAAATGTTCCAAACCAAAGTCCACTCATTATCTTTCTATCTTCTATTCCTTTTTGTTTTCTTTTTTTTAATGTATATTCTTATTATGTACATTGTTTTTATATTATGGACCAGTGATTTATGCTTGCTCTATCTCTCTTTCAATTTTATAGACATATACACCTCAGGAATTTAAAAGTAAGTAACAGCATTGCTCTTTATTTCTTCAGTTTACCATTTAATTACTCCATACTTTATTATTATTATTATTATTATTATTATTATTATATTATTATTATTATGTTATTATTTTTATTATTATTATTATATTATTATTATTATTATTATTATTATTATTATTATTATTATTATTATTATTATTATATTTTAAACCTTACATCATTTAATAAAGAAGGTGATTAGAATAATTAAAAAGATGGATGAATGCTGCCGTCACCTACCACAGTAAGTGTAAGGTGGGTGGCACACCGGCGATGGCATTGACCTTGCCGATCGCCAAATATCAAGTCATTTGATCTAGTTTTATAATTAAATGTTGTATATGAAAACAAAATATCGTTTTATTAACCTTGAGTAGTATAACCTATATATTATGATTGTTAAGTGTGAACTGCCGTATTTAAGAAAGGTAATCGAAAAACAACCATGCAAAGGCTGAGCCCATGATTCATACACCAAAGATTTTTTTTTTCTCTGTATATCGTCAAATTCGTCACACGTCAGTCAGTTCCTTTTTTTAACGTGGTGGAAGAAAGGTGTTAATGAAGTGCATTTTCAAGAACAAAAGTTTTTAAGAAAACACTACTCATAAAAGATTAAAAGGAATATATTTTAGGATATACTGTATAGTGCAATGACTTTTACACTCTTCCAAAAACCCGCTTCCTAGTCACGACTAGGAAATGAGCTAACACTTGGGTATGTAAAAAGTTGAGACCTCCATCGCCAATAGGAATCAGGCTTCAAGGGTGCTCAGCTCCTCTCCAGAAAAGTACGCACTAGACTGACTGGAATATGTTCAATGTAACAAACTGCAGCCTATTTCTCCTGTTTAAGTAAATGGGGGTAGCTGCCTTATATTGTTTTGCACATTTGTTCCTAAATATCTGTTTTGACCTGGAGAGGGTTATATTCAAAGGCATAGGAAAATTTTTGATGGGACTTACCCACTTTAAGTAGGATGGGTCAAGGTAGGTCTATGAATATTTGAATTAAACCTTAAATATATTTTTAACCAGACCTACCAAGTCTCTAAAATAATAACTTGCCATAAGATTTTTGCAGTACGCAAACCACAATCACTTAGCATTATTGACACTAATTAGTATTGCTTTATTTGTCCTGAATGGCATGCATAGGGCATATATAATATTTTGTTATTTTGAAATTTAAGTGCTCTCTCCGTGCTAAACAAGATCCTTCATTCTTTGGTCAACATCTGTGTTTCAGGAAATTGAGGCCAGAAGACCAGATATAACTATATTTTTCTTATTTTGTTACATGGGAATTGTTAAGCATACACAGCTTTTCTAGTTTGATAGGTTAATGTAAAGAGTTGGTGAATCAAATTATCTATCGGAAGAGGAGATTTTGTTGAAAAATGTCCCGAGTTGTGGATAGGATCTAACCTAGGCTGTGTAATGGGCCATATGGGTTTGGAGTATAATAATTTTCTCTATTATCTCCCTTTCTACTCAACGTTTTTGGATGAAAGTATTTTGTAAGTTTTTTTTTCCTGTTTTTAATATGAAACTTATATGTATACTTTGCAGATGTTAATGCACCAAAGCCGGTTATGCAAATTCTAAATTTTAAGAAACCAATAGCCTCAGTAACGTAGCTTACAGAGCAGAAAAGCCTCTAGAATCATTTTGTTTATAAGTATCTGCAAGTACATCTGGGATATGTTCTAGATGAGTAACTCCAAAAGTTAAATAACCAGTAAATTGGTAGATTAGGTTTGGTTTGGTGTCTTACCTTGAAACTATGAATGATTCTAGAGCACCCTGGGGTTACTTTTCTTTATAAGAACCCACATAGTATTTTATATAAAACTTCACTCTTCCCTTTAAAATTTCTAAAAAAAAGAATCTTATAAACTACTACCGAAATGCCATATACAAAACTAGGCAATTATCATACCATTAAGAGTAATTACGTAGTTTGCAGAAACTCAAAATTGGATTACTTTTCTTAATCCATTGTTAATTAGTATTATGAGGATAACATAATATCTAAATATGTTAATGGAAGAGTAATAGTTCATGCACGTAAGTGTAAAAAAAAAAAGCGCAATATTTTCATTGGTAAATTCTCTTCATCTGAGGTTTAAAAAAAAAAAGGTGATATGCTTACAGCGTTCAGCTATTCCTTGTCATGGATTCGTTTCAAATGCAGTTACACATTTGACGGTCATTTGGAAAGTAATCCTCAACAGGAATTGGCTTTATATGTCAAGAATAATTTAAGGAAATCCAGACAGTACAGCTAATAAGCTGTTTATATCCCGATATAGCCAAATAGTCAATTATTTTACAGCTTATAGGTCATTTTCCGTAAGTCGCGATTACTGTTCGAATGTTTGGAAATTATAGCTAACCTTATAATGGAAAGAACTGCTGTTGCAATGAATTTGCAATTATAACTATTTTGCAGTAGACATTGAAGGTGACATTCCGTTTTCTGTTTTGATAAATTGTGACACATGAAATTGCAATCGTCAACAACAATGTATAACATTCTGTTGACTACATAGGTCGTTATCTATGTCATATTATACATACATATACATTCGGCTTCATTCCCCCTTGTAAGGTTGGGGCCGAGCCAAGAAACGCGCATTCACCACGATCCACGCATACCTCAACCACTCCACTTAGCTCCTTGGGAATAAAGGGTTGCCACGTCTTCCCAAGTAGCCATAATATAGTATTTTTTGTACTAATTAATCATTATATAAGACGACTTTACAGTTTACCAGCGTTTATTCGTAGTAGGTTAAACAGATTTCAGGAGCTGAAAAATATTATATATTAATTTCTATACCACTCTATACAGGATTTAAACATTAATGTGTCACTAAAATATTTTTATCCCTTCACATCTGACAAATCACATCCCTCTCATCTTTGTTTTTCTATGCTTTGTGTCCTTTTTCCCAGGCCAGTGAGGGCAATTTTCTTCACTTGTCCTGGTGTCACACTCAATAATATGTTTACTTAGTTCTCCGCAAAGGAGTGATCACAGCCATTTTCAACACACACAGGGCATGAGATATCAAATCAGAGAATAATTCCTCAGAAGTTTTAATATATTAGGAATGAGAAGTAAAGTATTATTTACTAGTATTTATTGCAGTTTTAAGTTGCATTATTGATGTATTGGAAGGCAGGTGGCTAGTGCCGTATAGTTATCAAATCGCCATGAGAAACTAAATTAACTTTAGACATGTGTGAGTACTGAGGGCTACTTCCCCAAATCACCTAATGTAATGAACGAATGTCAGAGCTTTTCACACACACAAAAAAAAAAAATATATATATATATATATATATATATATATATATATATATATATATATATATATATATATATATATATATATATATACATACATATATATATATATATATATATATATATATATATATATATATATATATATATATTTTTTTTTTTTTTTTTTTTTTTTTTTTTTTCCCCAAGGGATTACAAAGTTTGATATTAGTAGTTTGATAATAAAAATTTCGCTCACTGGAGTACTTCTTGAAGTAATGTCAGTTTTTAGTACTGAAGGGATTTAAAATCAGGAGTGGAATAGTGGATACTTGAAACACTTTTAAGGAGAGTTAAGGAAGGGAGGTGTCAGACGTTAGGCCAGAGATTGGATTGTTATAAACATTTCAAGAGTGGCAAGAGAATTATAATTGAATTCTGGGCTAGAATAGGCTAACTGGAACGATATTGGAAATAAGAATTCTGTCTAGATAGAAGGGAGATTTTACGCGTACATACACAGAAAGAGAGAGAGTGAGAAAGAATTTGGAGAATTCTCGCTTGGTTTAGAAGTCATGGGTACTGAGGGGCTCTTCAAGAAAATTTATAGGTTCTGTTTACAGGACGAAAGAGCTAGAGATAAGGAGATCGTGGTGATAAGTTTTGTCTGGAAAAGTCCTTGAAAGTTGAAAAGGTAAAGACTGTAATATCTATTGTGACTTTTGCTGACTGGTATATAATGCAGCATAATGAAACGATAGTGAACTACAGCAGACTTGTAATGGGACTTAGTACATTGTGAAATCCAGGTATCTGATGCTGATGACTGTGGTCTGAGAGTGTGTGATATATCGTTAACAGTGAGGTTGACTTACTGATGTTAAAAACTGATTCGTATAAAGTATGCTACAGTTCACATTTATTTATATGTATTAAGTAGTGTGTGTGTGTAGAAGAGAGGTGGTTGGTTATTCCTGTAATAACGAATAAGGAAGAATTATGGATTGTGTCTTTATATTTGGATGAAGGCCTTATTTATCTGTCGATTGTATTCAAAAATTTTAATCAATGCACTGTTAGATATACCCTTATCATGGTTCATTTAGTAGATAGGGACAGAAATACAAGTACCTTGACTTTGCTCAAATTATTTCGCGTACTGTAATCACTTATTGATCAATGCAATGACCGTGGAGAATCTGTAGCTGTGGGAGGGATGAAAAAAGCCTCATAATTGATTTTTTACATTCGCAATCCATACTTGCAGTGGTCAAAGTCGTCACATTTAACGTAGGCATCGCTCCCCCCTCCTCCCTCTGTGCATATTGCTGCATCGCTCCCCCCTCCTCCCTCTATGCATATTGCTAGTCGATTTCTCACAAGATAAAGCCCTTTTCCCTCTTCAGCTCAAGCAGACCCTGATATATTCGTTTTCTTAATAGAGTATATTTTTTAAAACATACAGTAATGTAATGTACATAAGTGTCTATAAATAAATTGATTTTTTAATATTATTAGGGGGGCAGGCAGCTGGCAACAATAGCTTGGCAAAATATCGCTGGATGCAGGGTAGGCTATGTGACTGGTGAGTGTAACCGCATCTTATGTCAGACACGATATGTAATTTCACCTCCGGTTTTATCATATAATTCCTTCATTTTTACTGGACAAATGCACGCTATCGTAACTGGTTTCAGGGATTCGAAAGAATTAAGATAAAAATAATTGTGTGCTCTGGTGTAATTGACCTTGAGCCAGGCAGAAACGTACATTTATTATAAATATTACCAGTATCAAGTTGCAGTTATCTATTACTTTTACTTTAAAGATGTCAACGTATTTTAAATGAAGATATTAATTAAAAGTCCGTGATAGGGAAACTAAATTTAAGGTTTTGGTAGCAAGATAATAAATACATTTAAGTAACATCCATTAGAGGTCAGAGTTCGCTGAAGATGCTCCTGAAAATTCTGGTTTACCCGCCAACCCCTTCTTGAGTGGTACAAGAATCTGACAAAGACATCCTCCTCCACCAGCACAGTCTTCTTTTGCCTCCAGTAGCAAATATTACAGCGTCATCTATTCCGTAAACCAGTTTTAATACCTTCATGAACAAGTGCTGGACTTCCTGTCTCCCTTTCCTTTATTGTGTTATTTGTATCTTCTGTATTTTAACTTTATTTTTTCTCATCCGAAAATTTGCCACCTGCATCTCCAGCAGTATTTATTGCACTTTTCTCTTCCGCTCTGGGAACAAAGGAAAGGTGAGAGAGAAAGAAATTATATATGTTGGAATGTATATTTATAAAATTAAAATATTGGGGTATCAGGCTTGGGTGAAGTTTGAATTCTGGATGAGAGAGAGAGACAGAGAGAGAGAGAGAGAGAGAGAGAGAGAGAGAGAGAGAGAGAGAGAGAGAGAGAGAGAGAGAGAGAGAGAGAGGAGAGAGAATGAATTTAGTGATGTTGATGACCTAGTCTTTGTCTCATCCCAACAAAGCTATTAGTAGAGCAACGACCGAGTTCATCCATCCATATACCAAATCCATATTTTCCCCTTATAAGGGAGGTGGCTGAGTCAAAGAAAATACTCTGACTCTTTGAGGGAAAAAATAAACAAATTGAATTCCAGTCCCCTCGCTCCGCTCCATTTTGTCGACTTTTAGGACATGCAGGGGAACACGGAGGAAGTATCCTTACCTTCCTCCCTTAGGATATATATATATATATATATATATATATATATATATATATATATATATATATATATATATATATATATATATATATATATATATATATAATCAATTAAGCACATTACATATGTGAAAACATGAATCATTTTTTACCCCCGACCGGGACTCGAACCTAGGACTTATGATTACTAAGTCAAGGCGCTACCACTACACCACAGAAGGTTAAAAGGAATCCAACCTTATAGCTTATATCTGCTATACTTAGGAATGAACGCATTCTAACTGAATGCCACTATGTTCATATTACAGATTCCCCAACCTCACTCGTGGCTTCATTTTAGCATTTAATTCAATTCCCAATCTCATTCGGGCCATGAAATAATCAATTAAGCACATTACATATGTGAAAACATGAATCATTTTTTACCCCCGACCGGGACTCGAACCTAGGACTTATGATTACTAAGTCAAGGCGCTACCACTACACCACAGAAGGTTAAAAGGAATCCAACCTTATAGCTTATATCTGCTATACTTAGGAATGAACGCATTCTAACTGAATGCCACTATGTTCATATTACAGATTCCCCAACCTCACTCGTGGCTTCATTTTAGCATTTAATTCAATTCCCAATCTCATTCGGGCCATGAAATAATCAATTAAGCACATTACATATGTGAAAACATGAATCATTTTTTACCCCCGACCGGGACTCGAACCTAGGACTTATGATTACTAAGTCAAGGCGCTACCACTACACCACAGAAGGTTAAAAGGAATCCAACCTTATAGCTTATATCTGCTATACTTAGGAATGAACGCATTCTAACTGAATGCCACTATGTTCATATTACAGATTCCCCAACCTCACTCGTGGCTTCATTTTAGCATTTAATTCAATTCCCAATCTCATTCGGGCCATGAAATAATCAATTAAGCACATTACATATGTGAAAACATTAATCATTTTTTCCCCCGACCGGACTCGAACCTAGGACTTATGATTACTAAGTCAAGGTGCTACCACTACACCACAGAAGGTTAAAAGGAATCCAACCTTATAGCTTATATCTGCTATACTTAGGAATGAACGCATTCTAACTGAATGCCACTATGTTCATATTACAGATTCCCCAACCTCACTCGTGCTTCATTTAGCATTTAATTCAATTCCCATCTCATCGGGCCATGAAATAATCAATTAAGCACATTACATATGTGAAAACATGAATCATTTTTTCCCCCGACCGGGACTCGAACCTAGGACTTATGATTACTAAGTCAAGGCGCTACCACTACACCACAGAAGGTTAAATGATCATATATATATATATATATATATATATATATATATATATATATATATATATATATATATATGTCATATTTTATCCCAACCGTGACTCGAACCTAAGACAATTACTATGCCAAGTCTCTACCAACTACACCACAGGTCTAAAAGAGAAGCCAACCTTACAGCTTAATTGCTATACTTGGAACAAACGCATTTTTTCTTCAGAGGAGCGATTTCCTCTAAAGATGAGTAATACATATGAAAGTACAATGAACTAAGAATCTCAAAATTTCTTTCAGTTTCATTACGCAGTTCATGATACGAATTTATCTGGCAACGTTGAAATTTCTCCTTTATTATTTATAGTTTCATGTTTAAATCCCTATGTCCGTATGTCGTACTGTCTGACGGTGAGATGATAGCAGTTACTGTTCCAATTCCATACGCTATCTTCGGAACTTTGTAGATGAAACTTGAATTTGACATAGAGTTTCTGATGTAAATGATTTTTGAGGTAGTGGTAAATGATAAACTGATTGACTTAGGAAATTTCATCCACAGACGAGTCTGAGATTTAGAATTGCTTTACACGACCCCAGAAAAGGTTCAAGAACCTTTGCCACAAGGTAAATATATTACTCCTGAAGCATTCTTTGTGTAGACAGATAAGAGGTAATGTACTAGAAGTGTATAGGTAATTAACAGATAATGACTGTTGCTTAGGGCATTAGTTTGGCTTTTAAAGGAGTGACTGGAGGCTCTTGTAATGACTGAAATGCATAAAATTATCAATTGTACGTACATACACACATACATGCAGAGAATGCATTGCACACTTACATTCATATATGCAGTAATAAATATACACATGTGGATATTTAGAGAGTTGCAATACTACTGTCATAAATATTTATTTTCACGGAGTGCACAAGTGCATTTTCCCAGGCTATGAAACGTGGGAATTAAATGTTTTTCTTCCCGTTTGAGTTTGCATCGTTCAGTACTATGAAAATTCACGCAACAGAAATCTTAGGCCGCTTTCACACCAAAGTGGCACGTCGCACGTGGCACACAAGTTGGAAACGATCATCCGGAAATATATGAAACTTTTCACACAGGAGTGGCGTGACACGTCCCATGTACCACGCCACTTCTGTGTGAAGGGTTTCATATATTTCCGGATGTTCGTTTTCATCTGGCGTGCGACGTGCCACTTTGGTATGAAAGCGGTCTTATGGTAATGCACTATGTGAAAAGAACTGGTTCAGGGTTTTTTTTTTTTCACTGCTTGTATAGAGGAACAAAACGTGATTTGAAAGTTTTCGTACGTGTTGCGATACTCACCACAGTATCGACACTTGAATATAAGGGCCGATTTGAAGAACTACCCAAATATGCAGCTAGTATAGCACTACTTATCTAAATATAATACAAACGCGACAGGATCGTGGTTACATTAGGTTATTGACATTTTCGAATCCATTAGATCTGTTTTATTTATTTATTTATTTATTTGTTTTGGGCCCCTCTGATTGTAATTATATGTCATTTAACTTTTGTTTCATTGTTACGGATCGTCAGATGCTCCACAGATATAAGGTTAAGAACCTTTACTTTAACTCTGTATTCAGTCACAGTTACTTTTAGCTACAGGGGAAATTCTTATGGAATCTGTAATTACTAGATAACTGATAGACTTTGCTGTATAAATGTGTTTGAATGCATGTAATTATTGTCATAATGCTGTTGATAATTAATTTGTGATGTGTTGGGGGTAATTACTATCATTATTATGAAAGTGGTTTTAGAGATGCAATTCATTACATTTAATAGTAATCATGTTTATGGTAATCATGATAATGATATGGTATTTGCATTAAAATACCAATTACTAAACAAGAGTTATAATTAATAATAATTATTTTTATATTAATAGTTAGCACATGTGTAAAGCTATCTTTAAAACAATACACCTAAAAATCCGTCTACATATATGTGTGTTCCCTTTTATAGGTGCTGTTCCACATTAGTATGATATGTACAGTTAATCTAACATGAATTTGGCGCTAAATATTCAGGTGTATAATGGATGCATATTTATCATTTTCTTGTCAGATCTGTTAACAAAGAAGTTATAAGGATAGTATAAACAGTTACCCAGCATAGAATAAATGTTAGTCAAGCACTGAAATTAATGCTATAAGAGACTTATACTTATCAGGCTATTGTGGGATCCGTCTTTTTTATGTGAAAGGAGAATTGTACCGAGTCGTAGCAGCCACAAAATGTTGCTAGTAGACTTCTTGGGGGTTCGCAGGAGGATTTGGGCGATATATAGAGGTCGTCCCCAGAAAGGAAAGGGCTACGTATGGTTTTAAACTGAAAAAAAAAAAAAAAACTCGAAAGATGCATTATCATTAATGGCGAAATTCAAATATTTCGTATTGAAAATTCTCTCGCATATGGATTTTATAGCCAAGGAACCTATTAATATCGTTGTCTCTATGGCCAGATTCCCCTAAATAGAAAATCATGACATACTGTCTCTGGCAGAGTCGACATGGTGGCCAGTGTCTGATAAATCTGGGAAAACGATGCGAAAGACATGCTTAGTATAATGGTCTTCTGGAGTACAAGGAAAACGAAATGTCTTCAGAAGTCCTATATTCTGTTGGCGGTGATTGAAAGTGGGCGTATAGGGGATGCATGAAAGAAGGAAAAACTTAAATTAACTAGGTTGATGGGTGGGAGCGAAGAGATCGATGGTTGTGATAAGCGAGATAAAAATGAGTGGGCGTAGAACTTCCGGTCTCTAACCCCCAGTGACTTGTATTCTTGACCTGCGACCGGATGCCCGTCCTTAAGAGGAACTGGGTTTGCTGTAAAGTGATTCAGGGAAGAAGGAAGAGAGAGAGAGAGAGAGAGAGAGAGCTTTTATGTGGTGATTCACGACGATTGGACCGGATTTAGTCATTTACTCATTATTTTTTACACTTCCTTCATGAAAGGGTTAAGAAGCCTATTTTTGTTTATTTTTCCCTCTAAATATGTCCTTTAAACAGTAAATGCTTCTGATTAGCAATGTAATTACCTACAGTAAAATGTATTTCTAATTTGAAAATAAGTACATTTAACTGCAAATCAACTTTACACCCAGGTTTAAGCATCATAATCGTTCTCTTGATCGAAGCTCAAAGAAAAAAATATTGCTAGGTTATGACCTAGTCGTGGAATTATTATTATTATTATTATTATTATTATTATTATTATTATTATTATTATTATTATTATTATTGCTAATCTTAGACTACTATAAGTCTTCTGTTGCCTTATGTGCCTGCATTATTTGGCTGCTCAACCGTTTATTCAAGAGAGAGAGAGAGAGAGAGAGAGAGAGAGAGATTGATAACATGCGTTGCATTCTTTGCTCTTTTTCTCTCCCGCCTATTCGTTGTATGCTTCCGCTACTCTAAGTTTCATGCGGTCTCTCTCTTTTCTGAGCATAATTAAATTTATCTGGTGATTTCCCTCTGGGGCATTTCGGGGTAGATAAAGAGAGAAGTCTTCATTCATTTCCAAGGAAAGGATGCGATCGAGTAATTATAAGTCCTAGGTTCAAGTCCCGGTCGGGGTTAAAAATGATTCAATACATATACGTTTATACTTACCTGATTTTCGATCATACTTCCTACCCTGAACTATCTTTTGTAAGTTTTAATGGAAAGGTTTCCGTTTATTATAAATAAGAAATTGATATACCAAACTTCATGCTAATCCATTTCAGCTTTGGCGCCCAGTTGTTCATGCTCACAGAAATGAAGAGGACTTTTTATTTGAAAACATGGTTAGAGAAATGTATAGTTTTCGTGTCGTTTAGTGATTTTTTAAATGGACCCGTTTTTGCCATAGGTATGTATATGCATTCATATTTCGAGTATATTTATGGAAAAACCAATTTAAGAAATTTATTTATATTTATATTCAATAATTTTCGATTTAGAAATACAGATAAAATCAACCCTTGTGATTACAGGAGGAAGTGATGCTAGCAGTAGCTTTGAAGAAGAGGGCTGTGGTGAGGGGTGGTTGTGAAAACTCTCAAGTCGCACGGTAGACTGCAGATAATGCTAGATGCACCGAAAATAATTCTGGTTTTTCATCACAGAATTAGGGTAGTCACCGTGGCTCAAGCGGTAGCGTCCATGACTCTGAGGCGTCAGGTCGAGGGTTCGCGCCCCGTCACGGTCTGAGGTTAGCAAGGGCTTGCACTCAGGGTGACGACTACATCTGCCAAAACAAGTCCTTCGCAAGAAGGCAACCGTCCTAGCCCTTGATAGAAAAGGGAGTCCGTGACGTAAAACTGGAACAACATCACAGAATTAGGAGATGATGCCCTAGAATTTTTCCTTGATAGATTCCATATATTTCGTTCAAAATTTCAAGAATATGGCTTTTAATTAGGGATCCAGTCTCGTTTACTCTTAGAAATGAGCTTGCTGTTATATATATATATATATATATATATATATATATATATAATATATATATATATATATATATATATATATATATATATATATATATATATATATATATGTATGTATGTATATGAATATGTATATGTATATATATATATATATATATATATATATATATATATATATATATATATATATATATATATATATATATATATATATATATATATATATATATATGATATATATATATATATATGTATATATATATATATATATATATATATATATATATATATATATATATATATATATATATATATATATGTATATATGTATGTATATGAATATGTATATGTATATGTATATATATATATATATATATATATATATATATATATATATATATATATATATATATATATATATATATATATATATATAGCCATTTACTAAGTTATTAGTACTGTTTGTCAGTGTATAAGCCATAATATACGTGATCAGTCTGACCTCATTGTATATGTAAGATATGTCAGCTTACACCTTTGTAACCACTGACAACTCATGATGTGCTTGAGTTCAAGTTTGCTTTGTACATTGCACATGGCTATGACTTGGAGGTGATGATTATAAATTTGGCTAACGTGATTAACATTAGGCCAGCAATTTGCTAATTATTGAAAATATTGCATCTTGTCATTTCCCCTACTCTGGTTCTCTCTGGAATGTTAGTCAATCTAGAGAAAGGAAGTATTAAAAAAAAAAAAAAAAAAAAGGGGGGGATTCTGGGCATTGACCCTCTTCCACTCCACCCTTGAAAGCTCTTTTTCAAGTATGTGTTTGTCGCCACTGATGTTGATGCTGCCTCCACCCTCTCAATGTAACTTGACAGGAAGTTGTTAACAACTTATCTGGCTATATCTCGGAACACCTTTCTCTCAAATATGTTCGACTTTTTTTTTTCTTTTGTAGTGCAATGATCGTTTGTGGGTGTAGCCTACAATTTCGATACCGGAACATCTACATTTAGATTTCATAGCTACGTCCTATTTTCAAGGCTGTAGGTATTTTAAGGTTAATAACACCTTTGAATTACTTTTTCGAGCAATTAGTCTGACTATTCTTCCAGCCTGTCTTTTTCCTATTGCATCACTCCCTTACTTCTGCCTTGTTCTTAACCTTCTACTTTTCTTCGCCTTAATATTTTCTTCGTGCCCGGGCCTGATGAGGGCAATTTTCTTGTCTGTCCCGGTTTCACGTTCATAAAAAAATAATGGAGCTAGTGCTTTTGCCTAATTAGATGTTTGTGCTGGGGGTTTCAGACCTTAAGTTTCCATAATCTTACTCAAATTAACTCAACGTGGATGGCTGAAATCCTGCGGACTTAGTTTATGATAACTTGGCAATTAGGATTCCAGCAGAGTTTCTGGATATCATAGTGCTTCTTTTTCTCTATTAAATGAAGCAATGCATTGCATTAGGCAGTGCCGAAAGAAATCTGTATGTGTCTTGCAGCCTTTTTTTGTCCTAATATAATATATCATTTTTCTTACCTTTTTCTGTTCTATAACGATGCAAAAACCTGTTTTTACTCCACCTCTTTCTTGGCATATTTTAATTACTATCATTTGCATGTTTTCCCTTTCCTGTCTATTATGCGTCAGATATTTGATGATGCTTTGTTCCTATTGTATCTTCTTGAGAAATGTATATTTTTTCCCCCTCTTTTGTGATGTCTTTGCATTATTTTTAGGAGAATTACAAAATAAGTACATTATGGATAGTGATAATTTCATCGCTTTTAAGTGATAAAATATAACTTTTGTTGTATTGAAGCCCTTGACATTAAGCATCATCTGACCTAGTTTGCTGTCAATAAAGACTACCAGACAGGTAATGTCACTACCCTTGTTTTTTTCATGTGGTTCTCAAGGCAATACATGGGGACATGCACAATCAGGCACTCCGGTTTTACGTCACGGATTCCATTTTAAAGAATATATTGATAAGCACATTTGATTGACGCTTCGAGAAAGGTAATCTATGCAAGCCATATCAGGACGTTTGGCTTTGGATCTTTTATCGCTAGTACCTATTGTACAACCTTGTATGCGCCGAAATAGTGGAGTTGTGTCCTATAGCCTCTTCGCCCGCTGAGTATTTGGTTTATCCTCGGACATGAAAGAGATAGCTGTTAAGAAGAATGCAAAATATCTTCCACGAAGGTCAGGGGTCATTGTGAGGTGATTATTTAATTGTTTCTCGTGTCTGTCTAGACATAATGACTGGCATGTTGAGGGGTAGGGAATATTGCCTTCTCCCTACATATCAGATAATCTATTTCCTCACCCTCTCTCTGGTCCCCTGTTTCGCCATTGCCTCGGGGTGGCCAGGTGCCGGGTCAAGTGTCGGGTCAGATAACAAGTAGAGGGAATGGGTGATGCGACAGATACAAAGAATAAGAAAAAAAAAAAAACTCAGATGATGGATTAGAAATGCCATATTAATTTCAAGAGCGCTCTTTATCCTAATGTTAACGAATGCTGTTGATGTAGACTAGTGGAATATAAATGACATCTGTCATTATGTACTCAGAGTAAGCTCAGCAATGACGTTAACCTGAAAAGATGGCATACATATTTCAATTATGCAGTCTCTCTCTCTCTCTCTCTCTCTCTCTCTCTCTCTCTCTCTCTCTCTCTCTCTCTCTCTCTCTCTCTCTCTCTCTCTCCATACATACATACATACATATATATATATATATATATATATATATATATATATATATATATATATATATATTATATATATATATATATATATATATATATATATATATATATATATATATATATATATATATATATATATATATATATATGAGATTATATAAAAAATAGTTCTGAGGCCTTGGAGCAGACGACATTGATATGATAGTGTGGATGACAAGAGGTATGTATGATATGACATCGACACGGGTGACAAGGCTGCCCACTTCCGTCTTAAGATCTTGCCTCATCCGTGCAGAGCTCTCTCCTCAGTGATCTGTGAAGCTCTCATTCAAGGCGTGCCCTGATGTCCTTCCTCTATATTTGCATATCCCTTATGTCATGATACTCAAGGGATATTTATTTTTACGACCTTTTTATTACAATAATAATAATAATAATAATAATAATGATAGTAATAATAATAATAATAATAATAATAATAATAATAATAATAATAATAATAATAATAATAATAATAATAATAATAATAATAATAATAATAATAATAATAATAATAATAATAATAATAATGATAATAGTAATAATAATAATAATAATAATAATAATAATAATAATTATATCCATAATAACTATAGAATAATAATAATAATAATAATAGTAATAATAATGATAATAATTGTAATAAAGATAATAAATCTGTCTTTCCGTCTTTATACCCGCATTACGATGTTTCCACCTCTTTCCCAACCTCACTCGTGGCTTGAGATTGGGAATTGAATTAAATGCGAAAATTAAGCCACGAGTGAGGTTGGGGAAATCTGTAATATGAACATAGTGGCATTCAGATAGAATGCGTTCATTCCTAAGTATAGCAGATATAAGCTATAAGGTTGGATTCCTTTTAAGCGTAGTTGATAGCGCCTTGACTTAGTAATTATAAGTCCTAGGTTCAAGTCCCGGTCGGGGTAAAAAAATTGATTCATGTTTTCACATATGTAATGTGCTTATTTGATATATATGTATAGCCCGATATGAGATATATGGATATCTATATATATATATGCGATATATATGATAGCCACGAGATGAGGTATGGGGATATCTGTATATATGAACATAGTATGCATTCAGATAGATATGCGTATCATATCCTATAGTATAGCAGATATAAGCTATATAGGCTGGATATATCTATATATATACACTCTGCGGTGTATATAGTATGGTAGCGCCTATGACTATAGTATATATATATATGAATCCTAGGTTCAAGTCCCGGACCGGGACTCGAACCAAGTGACTTCATGTATTCACATAAGTCAAGGTGATCATATATATATATATATATATATATATATATATATATATATATATATATATATATATATATATATATATATATATATATATATATATATATATATATATATATATATATATATATATCAAGATATAATAAGCACAAACTTGTACAGTTTCACTTACACATTTTAGAAGGAAGTGTAGAATACGTTAGTCCTCCTTGACATACCCAAGTGACATAGAACACAGTCATTTTGGTTAGCAAAGAAAACTGTATTTTTTGGAGTAACAAAAATATTATATTTTGGTCTTTCTTTTCCTTATAAATATCACATGCAGTCACAGAAATTGTGTTTCATTTATTTGTTTTCTTATTCAGTACATGTTAAGCTACTATGATAGAAAGAAATGATGAATTATGTTCTTATATTAAAAATTACATTGCCTGTAATGATATGCTTCCTTTACCAACGCATCTTTTAAGCTAGCCGTGTTTAACCCAATGTCTTGAATATTTTTCAAGCGAATTTGTATCCAGACTAGGCATGTAAAGTGTTTCTTTGTATGACGTCTGAGCGTACACCGAAACACCTCATTTTTTTAATAGCTTATTTCTTAGTAAGAAAATTTTTACTTAATTGCCCTTACGAGATAGAACCCTGTGCTTGTAACTCAACCGTCTCCCGGTCGATTTATAAAACTTTCTTCATCTATCTATTTTTAAAATTATGAATGCGTAAAACATTTACAGCTTCCTCACTTAGCCAATTCCAAATGAGAATTAGTCTTACACAAAGAAAACAGGGCTTCCTTACAGCCTGCAAAAGGAGTTTTCTGTCGAAGCTTCAAATTCTGATGTCTAGTTCTAGAGCAGCCTATGTCGATATATTGCTCCTTATTTACTGTCAAAATCATGAAGAAATTCAGGAACTGTTACTATATCGCCCCCCCCCCCACCCCGTCATGCTACTAGCTTCTCATAACTGAGATGACGTATCTCTGTCACCAGGTCCGCAGCATGTCTTTGAACTTTTCTCCAGTTTATTTTTTTACCTTTTGTTCACATTTTGAATTCAGAGGGTGCTGCATATCTAAGCGCTGACCTCACAGAAGTCACGTAAATATCTCCGAATATTTCCTCGTCCATGTCTCTAAAGGGACCATTATGATTGAATAAAAAAAAATATTCCTTTAACATCCCATTCATATGTACATTAACGGAGACAAATTTGCCAATACATTTACCTCTGGATCTCTTTTGTTCTCAGATTCTTGAAGTTCCTCTCTTACTATTGAATACTCAATCTTTGACCTTGTTACACCCATGCCCATTCTCATTACCATACATTTTGAAATGCTGAATCTCTGTGTTGATATCCCTGAAAATCCTACAACTCTTTTCATCTTTTACTTTCTTCACGATTTTATCATCATCTACAAACATATTTAAATTGCTTTTACAGATTCCGGCGGATGATTCACATATATAAGGAACAAAGGTTGCCATGATACTGATCGCTATATAACACTACTGCTAATATTTCTCTAGTTAGACACTGCATGTCTTAATCTGACCCTCTTCTCCCTTCCCTCTAGGTTTGTTTTTATGCACCCCAAGACATTTCCACACATTCTTGCCATTATATGCAACTTCTTAAGTCTCAAGTGGGACTGTTTCAAATGCATTTTGAGTATCTAAGAATATGCAGTCTGCCCGGCCCTCTATTTCTTGTAACGTTAGGCTTACCTCATCATAATATTCAAGTAACTTTCTTAGCAGAGACTTGCCTTCTCTGAAGATATTGTGTCTTGCTGATAAAAAGCTGAAGGACCCAGGTGAAGCGAAATGTAGTTCCTCTGTAGTTTATCCATAACTTTGCAAGATGTGCTAGTC
The DNA here is from genome assembly GCA_037179515.1 of Halocaridina rubra. Lineage (NCBI taxonomy): Eukaryota > Metazoa > Arthropoda > Malacostraca > Decapoda > Atyidae > Halocaridina > Halocaridina rubra. Next base: position 65,087 of record JAXCGZ010013217.1, read on the forward strand.
AATGAAACTGGCCATGAGTTTAGTTATGTCATTCCTTCCCTTTATGAAGCTAAGTGCCACATTCGCTTGTATCCAGCATTTAGGAAGCTCTCCAAATCCCTCCTACTTCTCAACTATGCAGGGGAAAATCGTCAGGCCCCATTGTTTGATGGGATCTTAGTCCATTGCTGCTTTTCTTTTACTTAAATACTCATTTCTTACCCGTTTGTAATTCGGCCGCCATTTATACATTTTTCTTTGTATACCTTTTACAGCATTTGTCTCCACTCCTTTGTCCTTGACATGCATTACTGAACTGCGTCTATTTGGCATTAATCATTTCTGTTTTGGTAGATAGTATGTAACACCTTATTATCTTCTCATATTCCTCACAAAAGATATTGTACGTATGTAAGTATTTGTTTATGAAAATTATCGCCCAGTCAAAACCTGCAAAATAATTGTTACTCCTCTTGTAATCTCCTTTTTGATAGCTCTTCCTCATTTCCTTCTCTGCCCCCCTTGTCTCCCTAACATTGCGTCCTCTATGATATACTCCATCAACAACACAGTTGTCACTTTTCTATTCGGTGGCCCATACTCAATTTTATCAATGTTCAAACCGTTAATGAGTGACTAGATCGAGCATTGATGGGTCATCTCCTCTGGCCCTTGTAGGATGCAAAAAATATCCTTGCACACTGTAGGAATCTTGCCCGAGAAGAATTCTCGTCGCGTTGTCGATCAAGATTATTCCTGTCAATTTAGCTCTGCATGAAGTTTCCATAATTAATTTCTCTCACTTGCAAATTGATAATTGAATTTATTACTTCTAGTGCACCAATAGTGAATATCTCATATGTATACTCTAGCCTCTGTTGCTTCCTTGGTGGATCATTTACTATAACTACTATAATGCTCTCTGAACCTGTATTTATTGGAGTTAAAATAAAGTTCTTGAAATTACTACCTATAGCAGCATTATCTTCTTTAACCTGGAACCATGCATTTACAATTAATGCTGTTCCTAATTCAGTCTCCTCAGATATCTGAGATGTGTTTATATTGTAAACTAAAGAAAATTGTAATACTGTATATTTCCACAGTCAGTTTTGTCTTTGTAATAGCTGTTATGTCTGCCTTACTGCCGTGTATTCTATCTCTCAATTCTACTGCCTACCATCTACCCCGTGAACATTTGTGTACAGTAGGCTATAACCCTTGGTTTCCACAGTTTTTAAATTTTTTTCTTCTCTTCCTGTGTTATGTAAGGTCTAATGAGCACTAGTATTTTCAACAGTCTTCTTAATAATTTGCTCTCATCAGTAACTTTTTCATGTGTCCTTTCTCTCAGAGCTTACCTGCACCTTCTCACTTCCTTTCAGTGATGGCGTCTTTTATATCTTCCTTCCTCGAAATATGTTTTTTTTTTCTGCAGAAATAATTCCCCACACAAAATATTTTTACTCTCCGTATGCATAATTTATTTTAGTGATATCATGTGACTAACAATGGAATATGATACGCTACCAGCATTTACCAAGTAACCTTATATCCTGTGTGTGATAAGGTTGTTACCTCGCCTATTACACGAGGAGTCGTTGATCTAGTGGTGTCTTGTCACTTGAGCTATAGGAATTAAAGCCCCCTACAAACAGGGAACTGTATGAGGAAGTACTTAGTATCACTTATGAAATCACACACTATCCATTATGAAAGTTATAGATGATAGTCTTGTAAAAAAATCTCTTTGTAGGGGTATTCTTAAAGATAAAAAGAGAGTTTGCAAAGATACAGAGAGCTCTCTGTTTATTTACGTGCTCGCCTGATCAAGTACATCTTTTCATCATTGTCTTTCATGGGAGCAACAGGACAGAGATGCGGACATTTAAGTTGAATATTTCCAACTGTATTAATATTTTACGTGATATACATGCATATGAGCGCCTTATTCGTAAAGCATTGGAAATCAGAATACATATTTCAAATTACTACTCTGTTCTATAAGACATTTCATGATATAAGATGAGGAGAATTTTACTTATAAAATCTGTGAATATAATTCACAAGCTCTATCACATTAGTAACGTGTACTCAGACGCATATGCTGAGAATGGAGTTTATTTTAGTGGATGTTTAATATTATTAATTCTGTTTTCCTTCTCAACAGAAGATGAACTGGGTTATGAGTTGTAGGGGATCATTTGTCATCGAGGGTTATAATATACTGAACGTAAACCTCCACAATCAACCCGAATTTGTATTATTAAAATTGACAGATAATGTTCTTGAGTCGGTTATAGAAACCATTCGTAACCAAATCGATTTAATTATTTTGCTTTTTCCCTCTCTGATTAAGTTTAGGAAGTGATAAAGGCATCTAATTCCATTTACTTTTATTTATAGCAATACTGTATTGTTAAATATTCTGCAGCTAATACTACAGTTCATATAATATTTTACGAAGGAAAAATCATTATTTATAATCATATGCTTGCCTTCACACACATACGGACGCGCGCGCGCGCGCACGTTCACACACGCGCACGCGCACTCACGATCGCGTGCCCACACACACACTTGAAAAAACACATTAATATATTTGAGAGTGTTCAAAGACTTTCTAGAAGCTGGTGACCAAGATATGTAATCTCGTTATAAAGAAAGGCTGAGGAAGTTGGAATTACTATCACTGGAAGCAAGAAGGACGGAGGGAGAAAAGGTAACAGATTTTAAATTTCTTTATGGTCTTGCTATCTTGATATAGGTGGCTCTAGAAGTAGAGGTCATAGTTTGAAGCTCCTCACGAAAACGCCTTTGTATACTTCAAGGAAGTTTTTTTTTTTCTCGCTTCGTGAGAAAACAGTAACAGCGGAATGCATTCATAATTTTAAGGATAGATATGATTAGCGTCAGTAAGAGATGAAAACGTTCAGGAGACGGGGAGTTACAATCATAGGTTATTTCCCTGAGCACAAGTAGATAAATACGCACATGGCTTTGACAGAGTGGTCAGGGAGCGACAGTTGGATATGGATGGATCTGTACTAGAATTCACTGTTTGAAGCATCGTAAAAATCTATTGCATGATGTAAGGAAGAACTTTTATTGTGGAGGATGAGTTGAATTTTGGAATTTGCTTAATGAAGAAGCAGTAAATGCAAATTGTTTTCAGAGTTTAAGGATAGATATGACGTGTCAGTGAGTAAAAAGTTAAATCGATCAGGAGATGGGAGGATGCAACGTAGGGATCTCCCCTGAGCACAATTAAGTAAATACACACATGCAAACATACACACAAACATATACATACACACAGACACACCAACATGTACTGGAGCCAACAAGGTCCTGTGGAGGAGATGGACCAAACTGTTCGATCTAGTGCTCAAAGGGAACTCTTTGGATATTGGTAATTATGAGCTTCCGATTGTAAAAAATTTACCTCTATGTTGTTGATGGAGTATAGCATCGAGGATATTCTGATTGAGAGTAGAGGGATCCAAAAATAAAAGAATTATCCAAAAGGTAATTACATATATATATATATATATATATATATATATATATATATATATATATATATTATATATATATATATATGCATCTGTGTGTGTGGGGAGTGTGTGTGTGAGAGAGAGAGAGAGAGAGAGAGAGAGAGAGAGAGAGGAGAGAGAGAGAGAGAGAGAGAGAGAGAGAGAGAGAGAGAGAGAGAGAGAGTTACATAAATAGTTTCCACTTTTACTGTCATCAGTAACTGTGCATTTCCATTGAAGTAGGATTTTGTATTAAAAAACTTCTTCAGTTATACCATTCCACAAGTAGCTTAATGCTATAACTGTTGTGGGACTATGTGAAGTAACGTTATGATTTCTTATTTACTTTGATATACTGCCGTTTTCTATTGGATTAACCTGCATATTTGGCAAATCTCTCTCTGTTTCCGTAAAAGCAGAATTTATTTCTCCGCCTTCACCTTTTTCTTCGCCTCCTTCTTCGACTTTCTGAGTTGCAAAAACGAAAGTCTCCTCTGTTTCAGAAGATACTTTGCTTTCAGTTTTTATTGTGGACAGTGGTTGTTCGTTCGATACTAGTAACGTCCTGTCGTCTGTTGCATATTCAGCATCTGCCTCTCCTCTAGCAATATGTTTAAAATCAGTTGGTGCTCCTATGCATATATCCCTGCTCCTTCTGTTTGTATTCTTTCTAAAACTAAATTTTGAAAAGACTTTCCCTATCTTGACGCTTAAATGCTCAGTTGACGATTTCTCCTTTTTTTCTTCAAACTGCCTTCCAGCATAAGTGACATCTCTCATGAGTACCTGTGGTGTGCTGGGCGAGGGAATTGTCTTCCCCTGTGTTTCGACAGAATCGGATAAATTTCCCATCGATTTAGAAAGCTTGCCTATTTGGAGTATCAGGTTGTCCTTTGTGGTCCCAGAATACTGGCGTGGAGGTTTTGGAGGTGACATGACAGTTGATACAGAAGTAGTGCTGGTCTGACTTCCAGGTATACCATCCGGAGATAGAAGATCATTTGGGTGTTGATTTGATACTTTGTGAGCACTTGGATCAAACTCATTTGACTGATTGAGTTCCTCAAAGTTTTTCTCTCGTGGAAGATACAATCGAGGAGGTTTTGGTGGTGGGTTTACTCCAGTAGCGTTTTGCGGATGACTATTATTCCATTTTTTGTGATTTTCCGTATGTGTAGGAGAATGAGCAGTAGAAGTCTCTGCTGGTGTGCAGGATGGTGTGACTGTGGCACTACAAGGCAATGAGGGTATTACGCTTAAATCACTGCTTTTAATCTGTGAAGGAATCATAGAGGATTCGATCTGAAAACAATGCAGTCAGAAAAACTATTAAGATATATGTAACGATAATATTACTGTTGTGCAAATTAATATGATATAATGAGAGAGTTGTATTACTACTCGATTATGTGAAAATTTAGTTTTTTTTACTCTAAACATACAGCCTTTATAAATGGATAATATATGACAATCATTTATTGTAATGTTCTTTGCATTTTATGTATAAAATTGTAGCATTTTGATTGTTATAGATGTATGTAAAAAGTTAATCGTATTTACCATATTTTGTAAGTTAATAATTTCCTCCTCCAAGTTATGTATGTCAAATTTCTGCCCACTAGGTTTCGGACAGTTGGGTGTTTGCAGGGAATCATTGCTTTGATGACTTCTTGTTTCTGAAGAGAGGTAAATGCAAAATAGGAATACGGGTAATATTAAGTTCTAGTCCATTCCTGTTTATAATTTAGTATTTTTTATTTTATTGCAATTAGTTATTTCGAAAAGTAAAGAAGTTATTTTGTCAGCAAATCTACATATTGCATAGTTACAACTCATCTATTTCACAGTTGAGCTGTTTATATATATATATATATATATATATATATATATATATATATATATATATATATATATATATATATATATATATATATATATATATATATGCTTGTTTATAGAAGTATTTGTTTTTGTACGTTGAGCATAACTTTCTTCTCATATAACTCTTCACCGGGACAAGCTGGAGTTTCCATAGGACATGTTGTTCTTTATAAACATAGCAACAAAAAGATAATAATAATAATTGAGAAGTAGTCGTAGAAGGGTAGAATATCAGCAGGCATGCCATACCTTTGGTTACTTTAATTTTGGGGTTGACATCTAAAGGGGGGTTTACACGGTCAAACGGTTCGTCGAACGCGGTTCGACAGACAAGTGTTTGAAGTGATGTTCGAACGTGTGAACGGGGTATTTGGTCGTCGAACACGGAACGTGTTCGACGACCAAATACCCCGTTCACACGTTCGAACATCACTTCAAACACTTGTTTGTCGAACCGCGTTCGACGAACCGTTTGACCGTGTAAACTCTCCTTAACTTATAATATGAAGAATTAAATTCATCTTGAATATAAATTTGTTCATTTACCTAGAATAGGATACGAGGATAGTGGACGCTCGGTATTGACCGGAGCCGATGAAGTTCTTAGTCTATAATGACCTCCTCTCTCTGAAAAAGAAAAAAAAAACTTGAAACTGATTCCCTTGAACATAACTAGGTTAGCAGCTCCCACGCAAGCACACAACATATGACTCTTTTTTTATTATCATTAATTAAGTTACATGACACATATGACAATGTCAGAGCGTATGTTGATAAACGAAAGTGCAATGAGACACAAGAGAATAATGTAAGTGGCATCATTCATAGCACAGTCATAAGGGCATACTCGGTGCACATTTGTCTAGTTCAAGGACTGAGATGTATGTTTTGTGATTTATTGAGTGAGCAACAACAACTACAACAACAACAATAGTAATGATAATAATCATCATAATTTATTACGTTTTATCGTAGTCACCGTGCCTCAAGCGGTAGCATCCTCGACTCTGAAGTGTCAGGTCGAGGGTTCGCGCCCCGTCACGGTCTGAGGTTAGCAAGGGCATGCACTCAGGGTAACGATTACATCTACCAAAACAAGTCCTTCGCAAGAAGGCAACCGTCCTAGCCCTTGGTAGAAAAGGGAGTCCGTGACGTAAAACCGGATCCGATCCAATTTATTACGTTTTATGTGTCACAATCGGGGATGGGCACAGACGGATGTGAAGTTGGGGCATTAAGGCTGGATAACCTTCCTGTCGTCTCGCCGTGGGTTCGATCGCGGGTCCATCACCTTCCGAGTCGAGCATTCTACCGCTACGCTATGACGATTCCCATCATCATTATCATCATCATCATCATCATCATCATCATCATAACCATAATAATATCAATAATGATATTCAGAGATGGGAAGCCAGTGACAACTTCATTAATGGAAAAAGAAACATGCAGTAAAGTAGATGTGTTTACTGATTAATTTCTCTTTCTACCGAAAGTACATTGAAGATCGATGCAGTCTCTTGTAACATTTTCCCCTACTGTTGTGTTTGGTATTGTTGCCTCACACGAAGAGAACGCTTTGACGCCACCCCTCTATCATCTGCAGATAGGGTTGTACTGAGCTCGGGTATAAAAGGATTATCTCTTATATTGGTTATCTACCCCTTGGACGGGCTATCCACTGAGCTTTCTTATCAGCATTACCCCTACCTCTAGCTCCCTCCACCATCAAATGGAGCCTGACTATTAATATTATTAAACCTTGACCGAGTGGTAACGCTCCCGACTTTGATTCGCTCGTTCAAGGGTTCGCTGCCCGCCACGGCTTGAGGTTAGAGATAACATTCACTCTGGGCAACGATCGCACTTCCCAAAACCAAAGTCCTTCTCAAGAAGGCACCGTCCTATCCCTTAGTAGAAAAGGGATTCTGTGACGTAAAATCGATCACTTACATCCTAGTAATATCTAATCCTATTTAACTTTTCAGTATTTTCCTAGTATAACAATACTCTGATGTAAAGCCTTTATTTCCTCTAAATGTATTTATGGAATTAATTAAAGCGGCTTCTACCACCATCCTGACACTAGATTTACAGCTACGATTCAGTGAGTTACAGTTAATAAATTTTATTCTAAGCTTACAAGTTATTTTATGATCTGCTACAACATTATTTACAAGAGCTACACTATACCTGCTCTTTCGTGTTCTGCAATTCTGGTACTGATATACCTAGCCGCTTCTCCAACACACATCTGAGCAAAAACCAAACATGTTAGCATAAATACAGCCCCTACCCTTTTTATGATCACTTTCATTGGTGCTAAGTTTTTTCGATATATTTTGTCTGATTCTATTTTTAATGTGAAACACTCTGCTTGCTTCCTTCTCATTACCCTTGCTTAAATTGCACAAATCTGGGATATATGGAATATTCATCACTTTCTTTTCTATCTAAATTCCTTATAAAATTAATTCTTTGTTCACACTATCTCCTTTTGGCTTTACTCAGAGGTCTTTGAACAAACTATTCAGGGGAAGTTAACTTCCTAGTACGCCCTCAAAGATAGTTTACCTCTTCATCTATGTCTGCAGACTCGCGAAATCTAAATTTCCGATTTCTTAAACAGTATAAACCTAGGATACCATATTGTTAGTTAGGTAGACACACACAAATGGATTTCATAAACGTATCTGACGCGGTTCTGTGTATGGCTAGGATCGCATGTGGGATCCTAGCCATACACAGAACCGCGTCAGATGCGTTTATGAAATCCATTTGTTTGTGTCTACCTAACTAACAATATGGTATCCTAAGAAATCGGGACTAAGTGCCCAGAGAAAGAGGCCATTCCGAGTTCCCATTTTTACTAACTGTGAATAACATGAGTAATAATAGATATAGGTATTGGTGTTGGTAGCCTTCTGTGAATCGTAAATATAATCTTTCATTGATATCATTAATTGCACATCTATTTAAAGGACACTGTTCATTTTGTTCTTTTTTCATTGTGAACTGAATGAATATCTTTAAGCTATTCAGCCCTCCTAAAAATTTTCTCAACCTTAGCAAAGCCCTGCTCAAATACAGCATGCACATCATCTACATACCTCCACCAAACTATCAAACCTCCAACTCTGTCTGCTACATTAGGCACTAAAGTAGTCATGAAATGCCATGTATAGATAAGCTAATACAGGAGACAAGGAGGGCACCCATAGCTGCCCCTGTTTATTGCTTGTAAAATCTTCACCAAATGAGGAGGTATTGCCTACACAAATTTCGATTTCAAAAACTCTGGTACTTGGCTCAGACGGACAATAGTAAATAATAGAGCAACATCAAAACTCCCCATTGTGGATATACTGGTATGAGTGAACATACATACAGACAGACAGTGAGCGTTATATTTTACTGTACTGTGCATATTAATTTCTTACCATGTATATTTAATGTTTCACTAATGTCTTATGTTTTCATTACTGCCAGTTCGGCTGTTAGTTGGTGCAGATTAGAACTGATAGCTGACGACCAATTCGGCTGTTACAGCCTTAGAACAATATTTGGTGTTGTAAACAACCAGTCAGTGAACAGGGTGGTTTGTATAGTGAACAGCGAATGACAAGTACTCTTCATGATTAATGCAATAATATATAGTCAGTCGTATTTCAGCCTCATACCCTGTTAGTCGTTCATCAGCCTCGTACCCTGTTAGTCACGTAAGTCTAGTGTCTCTCCATTTTGCCCAGGTGTATAGTCTCTTGTGTATATATAAATATATTTTGTTTTTCTCGTAATAGATTTTAAGGCCAGAACCGAGTGTTTCCTACAAGAACCTATATCAACAACCATATCCCCCACCCAAATCCCTATACTTGATTCTTAGAATAAAGTCTTATGACTGCCTCAAGTGTCCTTTCTACCTAGACACTAGCCCAGCACTGAAGTTAACAATTTTGTAAGGTTATTGTGAGGGCTTCTCCTGTCAGACACAGTAGATCTTAGAGGGCACTCATTTTTGGGTAGTGTTGGAGAACCATAAGTATACAATATGTCTGGAAGTCTAACAGAGATACTGTACTAATATTCCTTAACATTTTGCCTTCCTTTACCTCCTATTCGATTATTTTTTAGTTCGATATTATTATATAAATGGCTGTTCCCACTGGGTAAGCATAGATGGATATTCTAAATTAACATATGTATTTTGGACTCAAAGCATATTAGTAATTTTTTGCTCCAAATATTTACTGGCATTTATCACTACCGCTGCACTCCCCTTATCAGCTTTCATACAAATATCCTGTAACTTTTTCATCCGTTTACTGCCCACCATGATCTATTTTGGTATCCACTGTTAATATTTGCTACCGGATCCGCGGCCATAGTTACCCCTCTTTAGGTCACAAAGTCCGAGTGAGTATTAGCAATGAGTTTATTACATTTTGCATTGAAATTAACATTCAGATTATTTGATGCTCCCTCTCACAAGCCCAAGTTCACTCCTAAAAGTACATGCTGGCCTCTTAATTAGTAAACTATCTTGATTTATTCTTCATGCTCCCGAACACATTTTCTGGAATCTAGAGAAATTAAATATTCTGAATATTTTATATACCCTAGATCTGCATAACCTACTCAAAAGTACTGAGAATGATGTGAGGGACTGTTCCATTTTAGACAAAAAATCTTGAAAAATATTTGTAAAAACATAGCACCAATGAAAGAGAATATGAAAAGTGGAAAGGGTGTATGTTTTATCATGATTGGTTTGTCCTTTGGTGTTTGTTGCAGAGACGGATGGGGATATCAGTGTCAGAACTGCAGAACATAGACAACAAAATAGTTTAGGTCTAGCAAATAGTTTTGCAGAAGATAATGAAATAACTTGTAAAGTTCGAATAAATTTTGATAATTGCAAATTTGTGTATCATGGTAAAACTATCGTCAAGAAGGGTGGTAGAAGGAGTCTTATTACTTCGCAAAAAATCGTGCTTTTTAGAGGAAATAAGTTTTTCATCAAAGGAGTGTTATATTAGGAAAATACTGAAAACTGATATAGGATAATATAGTACCAAGGTAGCAAATACTATTGATAGTCAGACTCTTTTTGATGGGGGATAGAGGTGGGGATAATGCTGAAGACACAACTCAATCGACAGCCCATCCAAGGGGTAGTTCACAGATAAAAGATAATCCTCTAATACTTGAGGTCAGCACAACCTTACCCGATGGCGATGGAATGGCGGAGCAAAGGCAACAACACCGACAAGAGCAGTATGAGGAGAGCTTTTGAATTAAAGACTACATCGGTATCTTGAAATTGCTCTCAGGAGAAAGCTTGAAGTTATGCAATTTATCAGTAAACACGTCTACTCTACTGTGGGTTTTTTTTTTCACCACCACCACCAACAACAAGAACTACAACAACAACAACAAAAAACATGTACCTTGGGCTGTTTTTTCATTAATTTTAAATGATCTTATATTTTTCAGAGATTTTCTAATGTCTTTTATTATCCTTATGGCATTCTGTTCTTCGTCAGGAGGCTGCTTTGTTTCTGCTGATGAAGGGTCCTTATCATTTTCTTTTTGTGTGCCTTCATGGATGTCTTTTTTAGCCTCGGTTGTCAATGTATCTCCAGATTCTTCGTCGTCGTCGCTTTCTACGAGAACACCTCCTGTATTTCTCTCTTCCGGGATGACTGATAACCGGTGAGTAGACTCCCAGTAGAAGTCGTCGACAATTTTGAGGTTATAATCGATCCCATCCTCCAGTCTAGGTTTCACGAAATCGAATCTGATGTTTTCAGTCTCAGCCAAGAGATCGTCTGTGGATATCCGCTCAGCTCCTCCTCCCTCAGCCATCTTGACTTTACCAAGACTTGGTCGGAGAGTTCTCAGATAGTTTCCACGTCTTTAATTTATTAATCAGTTTATCTAGAAAATAATTTTATTTTGTATCTGTATTTCGCAGATATTAGAAATAGTTAAACATTTGCATTATGACAATTGCAGATGGATGCAAGTAACTGAGTTTTGTTACGGAATTTAAAACAATATGTAGTCCTCTCCTTAGGATATTATAATTGTTATAATAATGACTTTTTGGCTTGTTTTGCTTTTCTTTTCTTTTTTCTATATATACACTCCATCAAGAATTTTCTTACAAAAAATCTTTTAAATACTACTTTTTCTCAAGTTAATTTCAATATATTTCACTTTTGGAAATTCCGAATTTTCTTTCTCTTATTAATTGTCGTTTTTTTCCCTCAGTTATTTCTCACACTTAACACTATTCCACTGACAGCTGAAACGGAGCGGAATAGTACATTTAATTTTATTTTCCTTCCATAATATTCCTTCCTTATTAATCATTATTATTTTGCTTATGCGTTGTACACACTTCTTTCTTGCGTTTTTATTACTTCTCGCATCAATATATAGATAATATTGTAGTGACTAAATTTTACTTCTTATTCTTTGGTGACTCAATCACTGTGCTTCTATAGACATATAAAAAAGAAAATTAAGATTTTAGAGTTTAATACATGCTGTAGAGGTTACTTTCTCTACAACGAATCTATTCTCTTGCCTTACATTGACAGAATCTAATCACGATTTTATGTAATAATTCGTTCACAATCATCACATTATAACCAAATCAATATTAAATTTCCCCTCAACACTGCTTTGGTTTGTTCTTTCTTAGTGTTCTCCAGGGAATAGGCGCTGAGAAACTGGTCAACCTAACCCCAATCTCTTTTAATCTTATCTTATCTCTACTGGTTTTATTCACTGAACAAATGGTACTATAATCTTTTTTATGAGTACCTTAGATAAGAGATCATGCAATTGAGCTTTCAAAATAAGTATCATTTTTTTTAATGTACATTTATTTATCTAATGAGTTGTAGAACCAAATTTACCGAATATACCGTGAAATGACTCCTTTAGTGCTTTTTTTTTTTTTTTCCTGAGGTGTCAGGTCGAGGGTTCGCGTCCCGTCACGGTCTGAGGTTAGCAAGGGCATGCACTCAGGGTAAGGATTTCATCTGCTAAAACAAGTCCTTCGCAAGAAGGCAACCGTCCTAGCCCTTGGTAAAAAAAAAGGGAGTCCGTGACGTAAAACCGAAAAGTGCTTTTCTATTATTATTATTATTATTATTATTATTATTATTATTATTATTATTATTATCATTATCATTATTATTATTATTATTATTATTATTATTATTATTATTATTATTATTATTAATAGTAATAATAATAATAATAATAATAATAATAATAATAATAACAATAATAACAATATGACGTGGAGGTTTTGTTATTATCTCATCGAGCGTCACCACTGATGTATTGGTTTTGATTATCCCATCTAATGACACCACTGACGTAGGCATTTTCCTCCTACGTTTATATACTTTAATTATTATGGTAGCGTGGTTACAAGGTAAGAATGGACAAGCAGTAGTTCCTTTACTTATATTTATTCTAGAGTACAACACATCCGACGCCTCAATGCCCCAATGCCCCCACCCTATGACTATCACAATCTATGATCTATTCGTGCCCCTGGCAAAGTTCTAACTAACTGTCCCTGCCCTGGGTGGCTCTTTAAATACCCCCAGGGGCAGGGCGTGGCTTAACATCCAATTCTCCAATGAAATCAGTCAGATCTAGTCCAGCTAATCAGCGCCGGGTTCAAAGTGGAATCCCGCCTACTTCCGGGGAGGAGTTATTGGGCATTTCCCCTGGGCGTGTACCTGCGTACGAAACACCTGTTTATATTTCTTGAGGTTTAGGAAATGGCTAACTTCCTGTCCTTTCTTGCCCTTCTCGATGCCAGGTCCTAAGTCTCACGGTTCCGGTCATATATTTCCTTGGCACTTTCTACAAACATTGTAATAAAATATCCGTGCCCTCGACCAACCGTTTCCGCTCAAGATCTGTTACAAGTTTCAGATTCTGGCTTCAGCATGGCGGAAGTCATACGACATCCCTCCCAACCAAAACTGAAATATCTCTTATTTCAGTCGAAGCATGGGCTAATTTTCCGGGAGCTCTTGGACATATCCTAGCTAACATTAGTTTACAATAGAAATGGGGCCGAATTATTTAAGCTATTTTCTAAGAATTCCTATACAAATTACACAAACATAACATATAGAGAGTACCTTTACAGACAACTAGAGCATGCAGGGTCTATGTCCTTGTTGGAAATCTGAAATACAAACATATCCTTATATTTAAACAACATAATTCCAGTGTGAAGCTAATATTAAACATTAATTAAGATCAACAAGTCAGTTTAAATCAAAACATTAATTCATCTACTTCTCTTGTTTCTTTAAAAGACAAAATTGAGTTAATTACAGTAGGATTATGACTCATTTAGAACATTAGCAAACAATTAAGTAGAGTATTAGCATGTATGAACAGGTAAAATGCAATAGACTATAACATCAACAGTAATTTCTATAAGAGACCTTACCTTCATAAATTCTATTCCTATCATTATTAGGGGCATTGATTTGTCTTAAAATTAAGCCTTAAAAACTACTCCTGAAACAAAACATGTGTTACTTTCATATTGTATTACTATTCAGAGACCAATGGATAGGACGACTTTTACTTTCTCTGTCTAGGACGACTTTCGTTTTCTCTGTCTAGGACGACTTTTACTTTCTCTGTCTAGGACGACTTTCGTTTTCTCTGTCTAGGACGACTTTTACTTTCCTCTGTCTAGGACGACTTTTACTTTCTCTGTCTAGGACGACTTTTACTTTCCTCTGTCTAGGACGACTTTTACTTTCTCTGTCTAGGACGACTTTTACTTTCTCTGTCCAGGACGACTTTCGTTTTCTCTGTCTAGGACGACTTTTATTTTTTTTCTGTCCCTTGCTCATGAATTCTTGCTAGGTGCGATTCCCCGGTTTCCCTCGGGGATTCTTTCGCTTTCACATCCCCCGCCGTCCTCGCTGCAGGCCCAGGTTTGTTGCCATATCTCCGTTACTCGGTTAGGCAAAACAAAAAGGACAAGGACTGGGCCCCATCCCGCGAATCCTTCCAGCCCGGCTTTCTCGTCCCGCCCTCGGCCGATCTTGACTAAGACCACCACGCAGGAGACCTGCAACGTCACAGCGTTACTCTTCCTGTACGGTCCTCTCACACGTACCTTCGAAGTAGAACGCGGGATGAAAGTTTGAACCTATGTCACTACTACAGTTGTAAGAAAGGTTCCCTATGACTTCAGGGTACCAACAATGGCCATACGTTGGTAATCGAGGCTATACTTTGCCTCCCCTGCAACTGCAAGTGATTGCAATCTCTATTCAATGGGCATTAGGGACTTGTCTGACGGACAAAATCTAAAGACTTTTAGAACTTGCAGGTCGGGGCTGCCTAGGAATAGGGTGGTAATGGAAGGTATGTGTCTACACAACTAGATTATTATTCCAAGATACTTAGGACTTAGCAACTGCTACATAGCATTACTCTACTATAAATGTCAAAAAGAATAATCATTAAATGCTTAGAAAAGCCACTAAAGAAACATTCTTATTAGCGGTGGCTACAGTAACATCAAGTATGAATTCAGATAAAAGATACAAATCATCAAGTTACTGCTGATTTCCTTTCACAAATAATAATTAGCAACAGGCCATTGAGAGATAGCAACAATATCAGTCAACATAATAACATTACTAATAATCATGATTAAAAAAATAAGAATAATAAACAATAAAAATAACTATACTAAATCAAAAATATCAATATATATACAATGGAGACTGATATTCAGAAGTAAGAACAGAGTTCTATACTTATATTTCATAGTGATGCTCGTTCCAACACAGTCTCTTTTAATATTTAAATTCCTGCTGTCATAACCAATGTATATCTATAGAGCATAAGTGGCAACTCGCTGGCTCCACAATTTGTCAATGGGAGTTCTATTTAGGCTCTAAACAGTTGCGCCATGTGGGTAAAATATTTTATGCAAATGGCGGTGCTACCGATGTCTTATCAGTATTCATGCAGTAGCAGCATGCAACAATCTATTGACTGCAATAGAATGTAGGCACAATTATCGCCTAGCTTCGCTGGAATAAAAACAAAAAGAAAAAATCAAAGACGGCAATGTTCTGTTAGCAGCAGGAGAGGCCTCTGTCAGTTTCAGCGTCGAGTGAAAGGTAGGAGAGAGAGAGAGAGAGAGAGAGAGAGAGAGAGAGAGAGAGAGGTAGAGTGACCGTGAAATACGTTGCGGTTTTCACTCACAAGTCAGCTGAGATGGGCCTCTGTCTTCTACTTGTACTGAAAATAAAAAATTGTCGCAGAGTATCTCTAATAATAAAATAAATAAACAAATGAACGTGAACAAACGTTAGCAATGACTATCGATAGAGTCTTACGTTTATTGTCAGCGGCTATTCTCATTCCCTCATTAACAAAAACAAAAGCAAAAAGAACTTAGTGTACAACTGCAGAACTGTCGAAGCATAAATCCATTCCTCTCTGTTTAATCTTGATAAGGACTTTACTGTAACGGCATACACATCCTTGTCTATAATGACAATCCTTTTCTTGCTATAAATCAGAGGGTTGAGTCGGAGCGCACCCACTCTGATCAAAATCATATGTGACACTATCCCTACTACTATCAACAAAAGTACAAATATCTTTTTCTTAACAACTTCTTAAAAAGGACTTAAGTGTCATTAATTTTAACTTTAAAACTCAGCAAATAATCTCTAATAATCTCAATTATCTTTAATTAGCCCGATTGTAATCTAAAATTCATGAAAATGCTAGGGATTAACCATGGTTATCTCTAGATAATCTTTTCAGAATCCTTTAAGTAAGATTTTAAAGATTTCTTCAATACAAAAAGAACTATAACAAAACGGGTATCTAAGAATATAAAAAGTCTATCTCTGTGTATGCAATAATAAAAACAAAAAGTATATTTCATTATCAACAGTAAAGAATGCATTTTGCTTAAACTTCAAAATCTCGTACGGAGTTGTACATAAACAATTCAAACATAAAATATATCTTCTTTTACTATCTCGAATTTGACTTATATCTGCTCTCTCAAATACGGGATACAGCTGTGTAACATTCTTGTTGTCATTTCGTGTCAGCTCTCACTCTTTCTTTATGACCAAGCCGAAATAATTTTGATAAAACAGTATCATGGCTAAAACTCGCAAAGTTTTACTTTATCAATCTAACATATCTCTTCAGACAAATAATGTATATACTGCAGCTAGCAAAGAAAATAAAGAATCATTCATAGATTCACGTCCTGTATCACGTAACATCTATCTTGGAATCTCTCGGAAATCGAATAATAATTTCAACGGCGGAGTAGGGGACAAAACAAAAATAAAACAAACTCGGCATTTCAACCATATCTGGGCAGGTGGAGAATTACCTTCTCATCCATATCCCTCACTAGATATTGCAACAGCGCATCACCTCCCATAAATACACTCTGATATGGCATGCAGAAGGACCTGGCGGAGCAGGGGAACGATCCTCGCAGACTCCCCAATCATGCTTCCTAACGGTGCTTTCCGCGATTTCACCCCCTAGAGCAACCCTCCCATTATACCCCCAGTCATTCATACTCACTCGCTATCACATTCGCTATATCACTTTCAAGTCAATCATCTCCTTTCTGTCTGTGAAAGTCCCTTTTATTTACAATATGTTAGTTTTCCTTTCCCGGTCTCTCTGAAGAAGAGTAAAGGTGAAATCTCGGCTGAGCCGTGCGGTCACAGACTTCCTCACCAGTCCTAAGTCCCATTCTAACGAACAAACAAACAATCTACTCCCTTGAAGCTACGTTTGGGTGACACTGAAAAACCTTCCCTATTCTAGGACAGCACAAACTACTCTAATTTACTCTTACTTTCACCTGCATAGCGTGAAATAAAAAAAACTCATCTCTAACTAATATCACGAAAATTTCTTATTCTTCAAAAAGAACATGCCACACACGTATCGTAATATTAATTCCCTTCATCATAACACAAAAAGAACGATCTGTCGTTTATGTCTTTCTCTCGCTAAAACATTACTCCCGCGGATAAAAACAAACAAAAAAAGAAAAAAACTTAAAAACAGGCGCAATCGTAACACTCGATTTCTTACGCTTTAAGAAATTAATATAACAATGATTTCACGTACATTAAATATCAAGGGTCAGTATAATTACTACGGATTTACAATAACGAGGTTGGAAGATCGAATGGTCACTTCCGCATTCTTTTCTCGAAAACCACACGTGGTCGATGAAACTCTTAAAAGCAGATGCACGTATATTTCTCACTAAAATTCTTACGCTTTAGAAATTAATAGACTGTAATAGTGATTTCACGTGCATTAAATTTGTCAATTAAAAATCGATACATTCGCGTTCTTAAAATTCAATCTAAGCATTAATACAAATAAAGGGAACGCACTTCCAACGCAAATTCTTTACATTACTCAAATTATAACAAAAAACGGAGTTTATTACTGCTTATAGCTATTAGTACAAATTATCCATGTTAGTAATGGGTACAGAAATTCTACTTTTATCAACTTATTAAGCGCCACACCCCTTATAAGCGGGTTGGCTGAGTCAAAGCATAACTACAAGATAAAATGGCGGCGTCCACCGACCTCAATTTCTTTTACTAATTGTCCCATTACTCACTGGATACAGATCACAAGTACTTAGCTTATTTTAAGGAGGTGGTCCTGGAGAACTTCATGGCAGAAGGCAAGGAAGGAGAGGGTTCTCCTTCTTTTCTTCGAGTAAAATCGACGAATCGCCGTCTTCTTGGTCGGATCCGGCAACTTACACCTCTTGTAATGGGCATTTTCACTCAATGCTCCGGTCACACTTCGGCTTACTAAGAAATATCTTAGAAATAGTTCCTTCAAAGTTTTATAATATTCTCTATTTGGGCACTCGTCACT
This sequence comes from Halocaridina rubra, assembly GCA_037179515.1. Classification (NCBI taxonomy): domain Eukaryota; kingdom Metazoa; phylum Arthropoda; class Malacostraca; order Decapoda; family Atyidae; genus Halocaridina; species Halocaridina rubra. Next base: position 83,461 of record JAXCGZ010013217.1, read on the forward strand.
TCTCATCCGCAGACCCAAGTATTTCAGGAAGTCGGTCGCGGGAATTATGGACGGACATTCATGGTCTTTTACATTTGCGCCGTCGAGGTATAAAAGTAAATTTTTGACTCGAGGCGTCTTTACAACCAGGGCACAGGGTGGGGGCTGGGCCTGCTGCGTTCCCTGTGTCACCACGGGGTTCGGAGCGGCCGGCTGTTCGTCGATGTTTGAGGCGTCGGTTTCACTGTCGGCGTCGGCCAAGTTCCTTCTCGACGGAGCGGCGTCGGCAGGAGTTTGTAGGCGCCACACGTGCTCCTCCAGTTCGAGAATTCTCCGGTGTTTGGCCTCGTCACTCATTTCTTGAATTGGGAGATGTTGGATTTCTGCTTTTGCCATTCTTATTTTCTTTTCTTTGCACTGGTTTCTTCTGATATGAGAGTCTCTTTGTATGTATTCCAGGCGTGATGATCGTACCGCACTGCCACCACTGACGTGGAGGTTTTGTTATTATCTCATCGAGCGTCACCACTGATGTATTGGTTTTGATTATCCCATCTAATGACACCACTGACGTAGGCATTTTCCTCCTACGTTTATATACTTTAATTATTATGGTAGCGTGGTTACAAGGTAAGAATGGACAAGCAGTAGTTCCTTTACTTATATTTATTCTAGAGTACAACACATCCGACGCCTCAATGCCCCAATGCCCCCACCCTATGACTATCACAATCTATGATCTATTCGTGCCCCTGGCAAAGTTCTAACTAACTGTCCCTGCCCTGGGTGGCTCTTTAAATACCCCCAGGGGCAGGGCGTGGCTTAACATCCAATTCTCCAATGAAATCAGTCAGATCTAGTCCAGCTAATCAGCGCCGGGTTCAAAGTGGAATCCCGCCTACTTCCGGGGAGGAGTTATTGGGCATTTCCCCTGGGCGTGTACCTGCGTACGAAACACCTGTTTATATTTCTTGAGGTTTAGGAAATGGCTAACTTCCTGTCCTTTCTTGCCCTTCTCGATGCCAGGTCCTAAGTCTCACGGTTCCGGTCATATATTTCCTTGGCACTTTCTACAAACATTGTAATAAAATATCCGTGCCCTCGACCAACCGTTTCCGCTCAAGATCTGTTACAAGTTTCAGATTCTGGCTTCAGCATGGCGGAAGTCATACGACAAATAATAATAATAATAATAATATCCAAATGACCCCATATATATATATTTTTTTATTATGACACCAGGACAGGCCAAAAAAAAAAAAAATCTACCCTCATCAAGCCTGGGAACGAAGAAAACAAAAAGAGAAACAGAGATGGGGAGTGTTGTGACTTGTCAGATGTGAAGGGATAATAATATATGTTTAACGAATATCCAAGATATTCGGTGTTGATGTAGGCATAGAAAGAGAACCGTAACTGAAGGAAGACTTAACATCGAACTGTCCAAGACAGTCTTAGTTAAGTATCCGCTGCAGCCAGAAAGGTGACCACTAAAAAAAAAAAAGAGAGAGAGGTTGTTAGGGTCTGTTGACTTAGTTTATTACCAATTTGTTAATTCCTAATTTATCAATTCCCAGTTTGTTTCCTATCCTCCTCGCCCTTCCCATATGCTGTTCCGAGGCAATAGAAATATTGAATGAGGATGGGACTGGCAGCCAGCCATTCGCTCCTCTGTCCCTTTCAGTCGTCTCTTGACACAAGAGAGAGGTGCTCGTCCTCGCATATATGCATGCAACAACAATCCGCTTAAGATTTGACATCGGCAGAATATTTTCTTCAACTCGAGTAATTCGCCACTTGGTTGTCCTGTAAGATTTCCCGTTATCAGTGGGTAGCTAGAAGAGATATTAGACCGCTATCGATGTTACCGTTATCAGAGAAGAGTAGAGAATATGTGAATGAATGTACTTATCTCTAACACATACCTCTAAAAGTGTAATTTAATGAAAGGAATTGTTATCCTCTTTAAGCAACAAAAAAAAGTTTGTAAGTACTTAGCCAATCTTTGGTCTTTTCTACCTGTCTTCTTCACTAGAAATTAAGTACTGTATAATAACAACAACCACAACAATAATAATAATAATAATAATAATAATAATAATAATAATAATAATAATAGCAATAATAATAATAATAATAGTAATAATAATAATAATAATAATAATAATAATAATAATAATAATAATAATAAATAATAATACTAATAATAATAATAATAATAATAATAATAATAATAATAATAATAATAATAATAATAATAATAATAGAATTAATACTCGGACCATAATTATCATTTATAGATAAGCAATTAAATAGTCTCTTCCCCCCCCCCAAAAAAAAAGATGTAAATAGATAAGCAAAAAAATAGCCCCTCCCAAGAAAGATAACTTAAAAAGAATGGAATGAAATGCATAAATTAAAATCAAGCCAATATATGTAGAATTCACATAGATACGGTAATCCTTAATAATACTAATAATACTACTAATAATAATAATACTAATACTAATAATACTAATAATAATAATAATAATAATAATAATAATAATAATAATTAATTATAATTATAATAATAATTATTTTTATTATTATTATTATTATTATTATTATTATTATTATTATTATTATTATTATTATTATTATTATTATTATTATTATTATTATTAGTGTTATTATTGTTATTATTGTTGTTATTATTATTATTATTATTATTATTATTATTATTATTATTATTATTATTATTATTATTATTATTATTATTATTATTATTATTATTCAATAGAAAGATTTTCCAGCTGTTGTGTAAAGCAAGTCTAAATATAGCACTGACTTTAAGCCATAAACAGGAACACTAAATTGTTGTGTAATCGAGGTCCAGGATGTATAATTATTTCGATCAATGAAGTTTAGTATATTTTTCAATATTCATATTTCTTAGCGTGTGATTTCCTTCGACCTTATCAGTTTCTGATATTGGTTTACAAGCAGCTGAATTTGTCAACAAGTGTGAAATTAAATAAATGACAAACATGGACCTTGGCCTTATCTTTTGAAAGTGTAATCTTCAGTACATCTAACCTTGCGAAATCACAGAAGAGAGATAACAAAGGCTTGCTTTATACCTTGGCTACTTTGCCTACCATTAAGTTCCTGTCATTTCTTTTAACGTCCCTTATATTTATGTTGATTAGATTCCCCTTCACTATGCTACTTGTATTCATATAATTTTTCTTATATATTTGTAATTTTGTTTCCATATGCTCGATGTTTTTTTCACACCGGGAAGGGTGAAAAAAATTGCCCTCATTGGACCTGGGCACGAAGAAACATTAAGCAAAGAAGAACGTAGATGGAGAGTGTTGTGATTTGTCAGATGTGAAATGATAATAACAGATAAATAACGAATATGCATGAATATTCTGTGTAGATGTAGGCATTGCAAAGGATCCGTAACTGAAGGGCACCTTAATATCGAGCTGACCAGGACAGTCCTATTTAAGTCTAAAAGACCTTCAGCTGTAGTATCTCAACTGGCTGTTGGTGACATCGGCCAACTTACTATATGGTGTGTGAGTAGTTACGCAGTTCAAATGTATTGTTAAGGCCAAATTAAAAGTACTTCTAATCATATAAGAATGAATAGCCCAATATTCATTTACTAATGAAACATTTTTCTAATATGAGTTTTTAAGTTTTAACAGGTATAGATAAGTCCTTTCCGTATCCACCAGCAAACATATATCCTCCCTCTCTAGTAAACGAAAATACCTGTTTCAGTCCCTTAGGATCTGTTAACTCTTGATTTATGCTTATTATCTATTAAGCTCACCTGGCCTGCTAACCTAACCCAACAAATTAACCAGATAAAGTAGTTCTTCCATTTTGTGTAGGGAAGGCTTGTCCTTACTTGTATCCATTTTATATTTATATATTGGACATTTACAAGTATTTTTTCCAAGAGGCGTTTTGAAACTCTCTTACCTTAAAAGGTATTTTTACTTTATAATTTACCAAGTTTTATTTGGCCACCTTAATCTTAGGTTGGGATACTCTGACGCATTGCTTTAACAAATATATTCATCTCTTCCCCATATGAATGGTATAATAATGTTTTATGTTTTGGTTTCTGATTTATTGTTCTACCTTCTCTAACGTGTATTATTTATATTTTCGTCTTAATCATATTCTGTGAATTATTTTTTGTGATATTTTTACATCACAAATTTTCTTTATTCTTTTTACAGCTTATAATGTTAATATTCCTAATACTACTAGTCGCGATCTTTTACACACAAAAATGTTCAGGAGATTTACGATATCTTTTGTGAGGCTTATGGGAGGACAGTTAGCAGTAGCATACCATTTTCCAGAATAGGAATTATTAATGCATAGAGAAATGGTCCAATAATGAACGTACGAGGGCAAAGGAATAGAGAGAAAATCTGGAGTAAGTAGGAGAAAAATATAAATGCATGGCAATTTTATAAACAGAGAATAAATTAATACCTAATTAAAAGAAAAAAAACATAGTAGAAATAGCTTATGAGGATAGCTAAGGAAAATCCCAAACTTTCTACTGCTTTGTCAGAGTAAAATTAAAGGTCAAAGAGCAATTCTAAAGTTGCTAAGGGCAGACAGAAACGTTGCTGAGACAGATTGGGTGATCTGAGAAAAATTGAAGCAGTTTCAGTCGGTATACTATTGAGAACACTCCACACACTCACATTACAGAGATGAGAGAACATGGCCCAGTATTAGAGAACATCTAGCTCATTCCCAGTTACCAGTCGTTTCAAAGAGTTTTGTTATTTCACCTACTCTGTTCCTTCTCTTCATCAATTATGTTCTCCAGTCTCCATCCTCCTATCTTCTTCACACCTTTGCCGACGATTCTGCCCTTCATATTTCCTCTGCCTTCTCCTCACCACCTTCATCTGCTGTTCGAAACCAGGCTCGTATCACTTTTTTCAGCTCTTAACTTCGAGTTACTGAGAGTATTTTAACCCAAAATTTAGTAAAGTTCAATGCCATCAATTCTTTAAACTTATCAGGAAATCGGATAGCCCCTGACTTTTCTTGGTGAAGGCACCTATTTCATATTCCTGAAACTGCATCTAGAAAATTTGTAGTTCCGTTTTGCTCTCATCATTACTATTCCTCTTCTCAGTCACTAGAAATCTGTAAAGGTGTTATCCATCCCTACTTAGAATACTGCTCACACATGTGGAGTACTTCTTCCTACACTTTATCTCCTTGCTAGTGTTAAATCTAAGGCATCAGAGTCATCAACGATCCTTCTTTTACTCCTGATCTCTATTCTCTTTCTCTTCCCCGGAAGGTATGTATCGTTCTCTTTTTGCCCAGCACTACTTTTATCTCTGCTCTTATGAGTTGGTGAGTTTCATCTCTCCCTTTCTGGCGAGGCAGTGTAACGCCAGCCAAATGGCCTCATCTCACAGGTACTGTGTAGAGATTTGTAGCTCGCGAACAAATCGGTGCAGAGACTCTTTCTTTCCTTCCACTCCACCATTCTCTTGAACTCTCTTCCTCCTCTTGTCTTACCTATAGACTTTACTTCTTTAAATAGCTGATCTCTCGTTATCTCAGGGCCTAATCATGCCATATTTCTAGGTCTTCATTACTTTGACTATTCTTTCAGCCTGTATTTTTTCTTAGTTTTTTATTATTTTAGCAGCATAATAAACGTTAATAAAGTAACAATTTTTAAAATTAAAGCTGGTATATGTCGTCCTTTTTCTTTTATCTTTACTTTTTCACTTAATATCAACTGCAAAAAGTTAATAATTTGTAAATATTTAACTGAGTTTACTCTAGTTACCACCACCATCGTTTATCAAAGGTAATTACATTTAACACTATTGAAAAGAATTTAAACAGCCACCAACACCAATACCGGCCACGCGTTACAGCATACATACTCTCAAGCTCAACATAAACAGACCGTTTGCAACTGGGTGTGAGCTGCATCGAATGCAGCTCCTCGCTGCCAGATGTAACGCCAGTAATACCTATACTATCGTACCGCATCAAACTTCTATTTTTAATAATTTTTTATCTCGTTTCAACAAAAAAATAAAAAATTCGCTTATAAATACATTCAAAACAACATGCAACAGATTTTTCCTGTAATATATTTGTCAATTGCAAATCATTTTATCATAAGGTTGATGAAGTCATAGGTCTGGCAGTGAGCATCTTGGGGAACTGCAGTTTCTATTGGCAAGCTGCCGCTGAATCACAGAGGGAGAGACTTGCCCTTAAAACTATGGATTGAGTTAGCTTCAGCTACCTCTTCGCTTAGTAAATTCCAATTATCACCTAGTCTTACACTAAAAAAAATACTTCCATACATCCTGCAAAAAAGTTTTCTTTCGAAGCTTCAAACTATGACCTCCAGTTCTAGTGCCAACCATTATCAAAATATCGATCCCTATCCACTCTGTTATAACCCTGAGGGAATTTAAAAACTGTCATCATATCCCCCTCATTTTTCTAGCTTCGAGTGATGGTAAGTCTAATTCCCTCAACCTCTCCTCATAACTGAGATTGTGAATTTGTGGTACCAGTTTCGTGGCATGTCTGTGAACTTTTTCCAAGATATGCCACGAAACTACTTTGCAGGCTGTAAGGAAGTAATTTTTAAGTGTAAGACTTGTTGATAATTGGAATACGCTAAGTGAGGAGGTAGTTCTTGCAAACTCAATCCATAGTTTTAAGGACACGTATAATAACTATCACTAAATACAAAATGGAACTGACCAGGAGACGGGAAGTTGCGAGCTTGGGGCTCTCTCATAAACACAAGTAGGTAATTATAATTAAGTAACTACAATTAGGTAATTACCACTGCAACCATAGATCTCCATTTTACCCCATCCCAAACCCACCAGTGGTCAGCGCACATATATCATTCCCCTTCCTTAACACCCAAGGCTACCTATATGAAAAAATGAATTCAGTGCAATAATGCATTTTTATATGTATACAGATAATTTCCCTACCTTGTCAGGAATCAAGCCTTGGAACTCTAGGCTAGAGCTCCACATTGTTCTATCATCTAGCTAGCCTTGGGTGTTGAGGAGAAGAATCAAATGTGTGCACTGACCACTGGTGGGATTGGGAGAGGTGTAAACTGAGATTAATGGTCACAGTTGCATCCCTCCATCTGTGTAACATCAGTAGATGATCCAGTTTCCTCTCTTTTAACATCCTCTGTGGCCCAGTTGACAAAGCTGTGGAGCTCTAGCCTAGAACTCCTAGGTTCGATTCCCAGCAAAGTGGGGAGATTATTTGAAGACATTTAAAATGCATTATTACACTGCAATAGTTCGATTATCTAGCTAGCCTTGGGCGTTGAGGAGGAGAAATAAATGTGTGCACTGACCACTGGTGATTACCTAATTGTGTTTACGGGAAAGAGCCCAAAGCTCGTATCTTCCCGTCTCCTGATCGGTTCCATTTTAGACTTAGTGATACTTATCATACCTGTCCTTAAAACTATGGATTGAGATAGCATTAACTACCTCCTCGCTTAGCGAATTCCAATTATCAACTACTCTTACACTGAAAAAGTATTTCCTTACATCCTGCAAAGAAGTTTTCTTACGAAGCTTCAAACTATGACCTCTAGTTCTAGAGCCAGCCATATCAAAATATCGATCCCTATCCACTCTATCATAACCATGAAGGAATTTAAAGACTGTCACCATATCCCCCCCTCACTCTTCTAGCTTCGAGTGATGGTAAGTCTAATTCCCTCAGCCTCTCATCATAACTGAGATTGCGTATTTCTGGCACCAGTTTCGTGGCATGTCTTTGAACTTTTTCAAGCTTAGCTATGTGCTTTTTCAAGTGCAGATTCCAAAAGGGGGCTGCATATTCGAGTTTTGGCCTCACATAGGTTACATAAATATTTCTGAACATTTCCTTGTCCATGTGCCTGAAGGCTACCCTTACATTTGATAAGAATGCATATGCTGCCCTTACTATGCCATTTATATGTATTTCTGGAGACAAATCTGCCAGTATGTTTACTCCTAGATCTCTCTCATTTTCTGTCTCTTGAAGTTGTACTCCAGCCACCGAGTAGTCAAGCTTGGGCCTTCTTGCACTTGTACCCATTCTCATTACCTTACATTTTGAAGTATTGAATTTCATTACCCACTTTTCTGACCACTCATGCAGATTATTTAGATCCTCCTGAAGTTCTCTACCATTGTTCTCGTTTTTTACTTTCTTCACAATCTTTGCATCATCTGCAAACATATTCATGAATGAATTTACAGACTCTGGTAGGTCATTTACATATACTAGGAACAAAAGTGGCCCTAAAACTGAACCCTGTGGAACTCCACTACTAACTCTTCTCCATTCAGACACTGAGTGTCTTACTCTAACCCTCTGTTCCCTTCCTTCTAAGTAAGTTTTTATCCATTCCAAAACATTTCCACCTATTCTAGCCATTGATTGCAGCTTCCTAATAAGTCTCCCATGTGGAACAGTGTCAAACGCTTTCTGGAAGTCTAGGAATATGCAATCTGCCCAGCCCTCTCTTTCCTGTAAGATTTGGCTTACCTCATCATAAAATTCTAATAAGTTTGTTACTGTTGATCTACCTTCTCTGAAGCCATGTTGCCTCACTGACAAAAAGTTGAAGGATTCCAAGTGAAGAGAGATATGTTTCCTTAGTAGTTTTTCCATAACTTTGCAAACTATGCTGGTCAAGGAAACTGGTCTATAGTTCAGAGCCGTATCCCTCCTTCCCTTTTTGAAGATAGGTATCACATTTGCTTGTTTCCAGCATCTTGAAATCTCCCCCGATTCCAGTGACTCCTTAAATATGATACTTAGTACCACTGATATTGTGTTTGCTCATTTTTTAAGCTGGTCTGGGGTGGATGCATAAACGGAGATTAGTGGTCCAAGTGGCATTCCTCCTTCTCTATAACATCAGTAGATGCTCCAATTTCCTCTGTTAACACCCTGTGGCCCATCTGGACTAAACTTTAGAGTTCTAGATTAGAGTTCCCAGGTTGGACCCCCGTCATGGATGAGATTATTATTATTATTATTATTATAATTATTATAATAATTATTATTATTAATATTATTATTATTATTATTATTATTATTATTAATGAAAATAATAATAATAATAATAATAATAATAATAATAATAATAATAATAATAATAATAATAATAATATATATTATTATTATTATTATTATTATTATTATTATTATTATTATTATTATAAATGAAATGAACGTAAACATCATTATAAAGTAAGTTAACTTTAGAATGCTGCTAGTTTGCTACTTCCAACAAATAAACAAAACTCAGCTGATCTCTGATGTCGACACGAGATACATCGCTGAGTGACCAGGCAGCTGCCTCTCTACTTACTAGTCACATGTTTTTCCGCCTCCAGAAATAATTCTGAAGTCATCTTGGAACACACAAAGATTGGTATGAATATACAGTATAGCTCTTGCGAAATTTTTGTAGCTCATGTGAAGTGCGCAACAAGTTTACTCCTCCTTAAATAGGTTACTATTTGCCTTTGCTGGCTAAGTTTTAGTATGTGACATATGAGCTGACCAGGCATCGTGTCCACTACATATAAAAAGATTGTCATGTTTTCCTGTAAGGAATTTGATATTTTACGTTAAATTGTAAAGTATAATTTCCATTGGAAAACTGTTCAGCCGCTCGATAGAATAAAAGATATTCTCAAGAAAAAAAAAAAGTATATTTTTAAGCATCCGAGGCAGGAAACGGAAGCTTGTGACCCCATAGTGTCTGGGGATATACTTAGGGGATGGTGTGTCAGTTACGAGCTGAGTGATTGGCTGGAGATACACAAACTACAAACATTGCAGCATTCTAAACTTATTACAAGGCTTCAAGGTTAGATTTAAATATTCACACTTGGATACTTCCTTTGGTGGCTAACCCAAATCCAGCCAGGTATGCAATATTATATTTTGTCTTGTGGATTGTGGTTCTCTTCATAGCTATTCTCAGCCGTATAAAATATGAATTATATTTTTATTTTTTGTACCAAGAGGTTATGTTGTCAAATTTCAGTAGTTGACAAAAAGTCAAGTTTCTTTGAATTGGTTCTTGACAGAAAAATGGTTTGGAAAGTACAGTACCTGTAATTAGTTTCTAAGTAAAATTGTCTGTCAAACAAATCCTTTTATTAAGGTAAACTTCAAGTGATTTACTGTTTTCATATCCTTATTCAAGACAGTACTGTATTTTCCATGTGGGTGTTGATTTAGGAAATTCACTTTTAAGATACAAAGGAGCGTACTATTAATACAAACCAATGGCAAAAAGTTACATCATGCTCTTCAAATGTGAGCAGTATATGTGAAGATGTTTTTAACATGTTTCTCAGAGTTTACCGCTGGTGATTGTACTGATTATACCTAGTAATACTGAAGTTATCATTGCAACTAATAATAAAGTAAATGAAAAATAGGACAGTATAAAGATCTAAAATAGAATTGATATGGTATGCTATACCATTTTTAAAATGAGTGAAAAAGTAGGATTGTGTCATAGCGAGAGACAGCTCTATGTCAAAAAGCTAGGAAATCTTTCTTTCCCTTTGTGCAGTACTCTATTGTGAAGTGTTCTCTGTCTGCAGTAATAGTAAACTTATAAGTACGTTAAATTCTCTTGTGTTTTTGCTAGGCTCATGAATATACTTTATTATCATATATTTTTTTAAGATGGGTTTTGGATTTGGGGCAGGATATTGAATATTGTTTGATGTGTTTCATCTGTCCAAACCATAAAACATTGTGAGAAACAAGGATTCTCACCAAAATTTTGAGCCACATAGCATACAGCACAGCAATACCTCACCTTACATTGTTAACTTGTTCCAAGACTACTGACTCGTGTTGGAAAATTATATAAATTGAATGAGTCTTATAAAAGATGACACAGACCTGCTATGAATCCCTATAAGCAACCTGTAACGTCACTTATACAATAAATTGTTACATAGTTCAACAGTTTTACTATAGTTTTAATAAATGTATACATTTTGATGTTAATGCAAAGAAAACCCAAGAAATTTACCTGATGGGTGAGGTCGTGGATGTGGTAATGAATGTTGCTTGCTGTGTTCCTTGTATCCAAACCGTAATATTCTTTGATTAGATAAAGCAAGCAAGGTATCCCACCAAAATGTTGAGCTGTACTGTGTACAGTGCTGTGATACCTCGCCTTAAATCATTAATTGTTCCAAGACTCCCGACTAATGATGAACAATGGCTAGTTGATTGAATCCTTTGAAAGTTTCCATAAACCTCCTATGAATCTCTATAAGCCACCCGTAATGTCACTTGCACACTGAGTTGATTCATAGTTCAGCATTTGTACTATCATTTTAATAAATTTAAATACAGAAGCTCCCCTACATACACCGAGTTACGAACATTCACAAATACGAACAAAAACCTACCCATTATTTGCCCATGTATTATTGTATGTATTACTGTACTGTACTGTATTATTACATTATTATTACTATTAACGTTCCTTAATAGGTGTAATTAATGTTGGATGTAGTAGTTAAGTGCTTTTAGCCTAAAGTCTGTACAGCACTGCATATGTATGTACTGTATAGTACTGTTTTTTTATACCTAAAGACAGCTTACAAACAATTCTACTTGTGAACAGACTTCTGGAACCTAACTCGTTCGTAAGTTGGGGAGTGTCTGTATTTTGATGTTAATGTATAGAAAAATCAAGAGATATACCTGATGGGTGATGTCGATATGCTTAATGGACCAAAGGCGGAATTGGATGTTAAGGCTCTTTGCCAAGAACCAGTGCTTCCACATGCCAGAATACTGACCTATAGGTACTGAAAGTCATATGAATAGATTGTATACTTACTGTGCATACTGTATACAGTATATTTAAACTTACATTATTATATAAAGCATTTTATATGTTTTAACATTTATTTATGTGTGATTATGCACTTTGTTTCTATATGTATATAGGTGTTTTTTTTATCTTGATGGGTTTTAATATTTTTTGCTGATCAACATAAAGTTGCATAAACTGATGTTGGTCAAATTTTGTTTTCCTTATTATTATTATCAAGAAAGGAAAGGCCTCTGTAAAGCCGAAAACGATGCAAATTGAAACGTCATAAGGCAAGGTATCTATTACTGCATGTTGGCTTTATTGGTTGTTGCAAGTAAATGCTGATATTGCTTGAAGAAAATCTTATCCAAATGTTACTAACTCTTTGCCAGACCCAGTGGGATGACCACCACTATGACAGATGAATAAATTACCAGGGTCTCAGCATACCCTGCCCATCCTTACCCCTTTTGTCAATGTTATGTTAAAGGCAACTTTCGAAGGAGATATGGCTGTCCCTCTTTTTGTTTTAGTCACTCACAGTGCGTAAGGACTATAAGAGCAGAATTCTTTTTTCCCAGCCGTCAAGAATAAACAATTTAGTTACCTGGAGTGACTCGCAGACTACATTTTCAAGATTCTCTCTCGATGATTAGAATACAGTACTTTATAATTGCCTCTAATGACACTCACACATTTAGAAGGTCTAAATCCTTTCTCAACCTTACAGATTGTCACCTTTATTCATACGTGTAGGTTTGATCATCCTTACCGTTTTCTGTCCTAAGTTTGGTACCTGAAATATATTTTAACTTAGCGCATAATTTTTTGTGACAGTAACGTATCTGGAGGTACAAAAGTAAATTTCTGAGCATTTTCCATTACAGGTTTAATAAACATATAGTATGGGCCAGAAGCTTTTATTGTCTTTTTTTTCACAGTTTTGTAACTTTGATGCTATGTTGCCATATTGAAAGAAGCAGCTTTTGTGTGTTTCTTATATAATGAAAATCAGCATTTATGATATTTACCATATCGTTCCAAAATTTTTTTCTTGTGTGCACAGCATTGTGATGGAAAATGAAGGAAATTTGCTTGTGGATGATGATGAGATATCAAGTGATGACCAAATGACTGGAGTAACAGAGGTAAATAGAGTGTCTTCAAATGATCAAACGTCAGGCAGAGATACGCCTCCAGAAAGTGTTCCGTCTTCGTCTGTGGTTCAAAATTACGATGACGGGTCACCATTTTTATCTGCCTCAGCTGCTGTTGCAGGGTAGGAAACTTTTTAATTTTGACTTGTGTTAATTGCTATATAATTTCGCTATGTGTAGAGCATAGCCAAATATTCATTAATTGTGTAGCAGTAAGTGAATTACAATGAACTTTGCATCCTCTACAGTACATTTTGTGATATTATTTATTTCAGAGTGTACTCAAGCTCTTGGACAGCAACCTCGGGACCCTCTCCTTACACAGTTGATAATAAACCAAAGAGGTAATTAATGCAGCTATACATGGCCTAGTTATAGAACTTTATTCAGTGTGATGGTATTATCTGTGTATGGAATTTTAACTAGGTCACGTTGAAACCAGTTTGAAGTAGAATTCGTGAACAAAGTATCAGAAAATTTCAAGACAACCACTTAGTCAAGGAATTACCACAACAATTTTATGTAAATATTTCTTCTATTGAATAGTTTTACTTATAATTCTTTAAAAAAGGGAAGTATTCCTTATTTTTAGCAGAAACTGTTTCTTCACAAAATTTATGAAATACCTTGTTCTTCATTATATCTTATGATGTTTCATTGTGCAGTTAGATTATGTACAACTATAACGCTATATTTTTAATATTTATAAGACTAGAGATCTTACAGTAGGAATGTGAATTTGTATTGTTTTATGAAATTTGCTGAATTTGATAAGCAGACACAAGTAATCCATTACTCTATCAGCAGGATTTCCATATAGGAATCTTAGCACTATTTCACACGAAGAATTTTTTTATTAACCAGCCTAAATTGCAATTTCAGATATAATAGGATTAAAAATGAGCTGCAAGAAAAGAGTTGAATTCTAGTAGTCATAATTTTCTTGTATTTCAGACGACCTTTTCACCCTGCTCTAGGAAGTAGAAGTGGTAGTTTAGCTGGAGAAGCAACTATACAGCAAGACAATCATCTTTATAGTAGATACAGATACTATACGCGACTTCGTGCACCTGTAGATGCCAGTGAACATGCGCTGGTATGAATACGGCGTTGTTGATGAATTAAGATACTGAACTTCTCGCAGTTAGCTCATCTATTTAATTATATTATTTTCTAATTACATTTTACCTGTTACTATTAGTCCCCAGTTGGGGGTGGACACAAACAGATTGCATCTAGGTAGTTAAGGCTGGATGCCCATCCTAATGCCCCACCATTGGCTTAATCGTTTTTTCCGTTTCCTTTTAGGTTTCATTATTCTACTGCTGTCCCTATCTCATACTTTGTGATTTGCACTAACAGTATGATACTCCCAGTAGCCAACATCATTTCTATTTTCACATTATTATCAGGCTATTCGTGATCGTCAATGAAAATTGGATACAGTATATCTTATTAAGCCCATAGGTTTTTGTTACCATAAAAATGATCATTCCGACACCTCTAGAAGGCAACTTCATAATTACCAAATCAGACAGTTTGACAAGCCTCTTTCTTGTAATATGAACCAGATATATATATCACTTCTTTGCAGAGCCAGTATAGGGAATAGCTTTGTGGTAATTAAGAGAATCTTAGTACTGTACAGTAAATCTTCAGAGTTAGGAAGAGCAGTTCATCAGTAATGTCTGGTAGCTTCATTAGAAGAGGCTGCATTTCATTCATAGTAGCAGTATTTCGTCTGTAATGTCTGGTAGCTTCAGCAGAAGAGGCTTCAGTTCATTTTCCATTATGGTTTAGCTAAAGACTCCTGTTTTACGGATCGCAATTCTGATTTCTCAATATTGTAGATGAAAATTTATACAGTACTTAAAATTCGTGAAGGCATTCCTGCCTTCATTCTCATTAGTTTTACATTCCCATGTCACATATCAGTACTCTGCCACTAGTAGAGTGCAATACATCCTCAGTTACTCTCCAGATTTTCTGTGTATCTGTATCAAAGGTTTTACATTGTGCATTTATGAATGAAAATTATATAATGGAGATAATGTATATGGAAAGGGATATTGACTCTCCAGAATGTTATTTTTAATCGTCATTTGAAGTTCTTACATAAATTAATGGCACTTCTAGGAAGACTATCTAGAATAATGATTAGCTATTTTCGTTCACTTGTACATTGAAAAGTAGAAAATAATGCTCTGGAATGGGAAAAGTAACCCTGTTGCTTGCCTTTTATAAAATGGAGAATTTTTGTTATATTCAGGAATGACTTGATTTTTAGATTACTCATTGTATTGATTTAGGTTATACCCGACCATGTTGTTCCTCCAGTGTTATTTTTACCATACATTCCTGGTCATACGACAGATGCTGATGGGAAGCAGGCTTCTCATATTACCATGTAAGTTACATATCAGTTTCATGCAAGATTTTGTATTACACTCAGTAATAGAATTTCTGTAATCTTCTTTAATACACAGTAATTACATGTGTTTTATTGGAATATTAGCACCAGTGATAGACTGTGTCACATTTTATATATTCAAAGAGGATTTCAGTTCATATAGAAATGCTTGCTTAAGGTTCAGTAGTCTGTATCTCTTAAGCTTTTAGAGATCTTTGTGTACTCCTACTGAGCATTTTGAATGATATAATGAAAGAATAAGCAGCATGATAATTACCATAGTAATATACACACTTGTACATGTAAGATGCACTGTACTTAACTGGTTGAGATTAAGATCTGGAACTGCATTTGTTTTATTTGGCACAGTAATAAAGTCTTAGTGTACTGTATGCTTACATTTTAATCTTTGGCATGGGAGGAAGAATTCCACACGTCTCTACCCCTTATGTTGTGAGTTAAAGGTTAAGGAGAGAGCGTTGCACTTGGACAATGCTTCCAGTGTTTATATAATATACTGCTGAAAGAGTTGAGGATGGTAGGGTATGTTGCATTCTTGCTACTTCAGAATTGTATGTGTTGCAGTTGTAGCCAACCTGCTACCTTCAACTAGATTTAAGTATCTTAATTGGAAAACTTTTTATTTTTTGTAATTGAAGCGTATTGTCTCCTAATAGTTGATGTATATATATATTTCACAGTATTGCTGTCTGGAACACAATGATGGGAACATCACTCATGACTATGCCGTGGGCATTTGGCCAAGCTGGTTTTCTTGGTGGCCTCATTATAATGCTGCTTATGGCTGGATTAGCTCTTTATACAGCCATGCGTCTCCTTACTTTACAAAAAGTGATGGGTATATATTTAATTTTTCTTTGGTTTCTTTGACTTGAAATGCTTGGTGTTTCTTAATTCATAAGCTGCCTTTAGGCTTGATTTTCATATATGAATCTTGAAATATTACTTTGCCTTGGACAGATATTGATAGTAAACTTGCTTTTCATCATTAGTTATTAATGACAAATCCTATTTTAG
Source organism: Halocaridina rubra (assembly GCA_037179515.1). Taxonomy (NCBI): domain Eukaryota; kingdom Metazoa; phylum Arthropoda; class Malacostraca; order Decapoda; family Atyidae; genus Halocaridina; species Halocaridina rubra. Next base: position 99,962 of record JAXCGZ010013217.1, read on the forward strand.
TAACTTGGTTTTGAATGTAAATGTAATAAAGCTGAAAGTAAATTTGCAAGATGATAATGCACATACTTTTACTAGTAATGATTTTGCAATGTTTCTTTTGAAAATATGTTATGCAATTAGAAACTCTTGAAATATAAAAATGAATCTTTTTCTTTAGTTGAGTTAGTTTGGTAGTAAAGTAACTGAACATGCTATGATATGGGGCCATAATGCTTGATCTTCTGCAAAGATCTTGTTATTTTCATTTTTTCCTACAGGTGTTCAAGGTCCAAATTTAGAGTTCAGTCGATTGTGTTATCAACTGTTAGGGGGTCCATTGGGAAAGCTCACAGAAGGTTTAACTGTGAGCTTCTCCGTGTTAACTTTGGTGGGAGCTCAGGTTGTGTACTGGGTTCTTATGTCTAATTTCCTCTTTAACACTGGAGAAGTTATTTATGGTGAGCTCCTGTCCTCTTTGTTGTATTTTAAGGCAATATGTTTTAGTTTTTTATCTCTTTAAAATATATATATATATATAATATATATATATATATATATATATATATATATATATATATATATATATATATATATATATATGTGATTACCTAATTGTGTTTATGGGAAAGAGCCCAAAGCTTGTATCTTCCCGTCTCCTCATCGGTTCCATTTTATACTTAGTGATACTTATCATACCTGTCCTTAAAACTATGGATTGAGATAGCGTTAACTACCTCCTTGCTTAGCGAATTCAAATTATCAACTACTCTTACACTAAAAAAGTATTTCCTTACATCCTGCAAAGAAGTTTTCTTACGAAGCTTCAAACTATGACCTCTAGTTCTAGAGCCAGCCATATCAAAATATCGATCCCTATCCACTCTATCATAACCATGAAGGAATTTAAAGACTGTCACCACATCCCCCCTCAGTCTTCTAGCTTCGAGTGATGGTAAGTCTAATTCCCTCAGCCTCTCATCATAACTGAGATTGCGTATTTCTGGCACCAGTTTCCTGGCATGTCTTTGAACTTTTTCAAGCTTAGCTATGTGCTTTTTCAAGTGCGGATTCCAAAAGGGGGCTGCATATTCGAGTTTTGGCCTCACATAGGTTACATAAATATTTCTGAACATTTCCTTGTTCATGTGCCTGAAGGCTACCCTTACATTTGATAAGAATGCATATGCTGCCCTTACTATGCCATTTATATGTATTTCTGGAGACAAATCTGCCAGTATGTTTACTCCTAGATCTCTCTCATTTTCTGTCTCTTGAAGTTGTACTCCAGTCACCGAGTAGTCAAGCTTGGTCCTTCTTGCACTTGTACCCATTCTCATTACCTTACATTTTGAAGTATTGAATTTCATTAGCCACTTTTCTGACCACTCATGCAGATTATTTAGATCCTCCTGAAGTTCTCTACCATTGTTCTCGTTTTTTACTTTCTTCACAATCTTTGCATCATCTGCAAACATATTCATGAATGAATTTACAGACTCTGGTAGGTCATTTACATATACAAGGAACAAAAGTGGCCCTTAAACTGAACCCTGTGGAACTCCACTACTAACTCTTCTCCATTCAGACACTGAGTGTCTTACTCTAACCCTCTGTTCCCTTCCTTCTAAGTAAGTTTTTATCCATTCCAAAACATTTCCACCTATTCTAGCCATTGATTGCAGCTTCCTAATAAGTCTCCCATGTGGAACAGTGTCAAACGCTTTCTGGAAGTCTAGGAATATGCAATCTGCCCAGCCCTCTCTTTCCTGTAAGATTCGGCTTACCTTATCATAAAATTCTAATAAGTTTGTTACTGTTGATCTACCTTCTCTGAAGCCATGTTGCCTCACTGACAAAAAGTTGAAGGATTCCAAGTGAAGAGAGATATGTTTCTTTAGTAGTTTCTCCATAACTTTGCAAACTATGCTGGTCAAGGAAACTGGTCTATAGTTCAGAGCCGTATCCTTCCTTCCCTTTTTGAAGATAGGTATCACATTTGCTTGTTTCCAGCATCTTGGAAACTCCCCCGACTCCAGTGACTCCTTAAATATGATACTTAGTGCCACTGATATTGTGTTTGCGCATTTTTTAAGCACATGAGGGGATATGTCATCAGGACCTGTAGCTTTATGAACATCTAAATCCATCAGCGCTTTGCATACCTCTGTGGCTGTAAGGTTGATGTTCTCTAATACCGGCCCTTGAGCTTCTATCACTGCAATCTGAGGGGGTGGGGTATTTTCTACTGTAAATACTTACTGAAACTCCTTGTTCAATTCTTTGCAGATCTCTTCATCCGTCTCAGTGATGCTTCCATCCGCTCTCTTTAGCCTTAAAACCTGTTCTTTTACCTTCAGTTTTCCTCTGATAAAGCTGTGGAAAAGCTTGGGATTTTCTTTAGCCTTCCTGGTGATGTCCCTCTCATAGTCTCTCTCTGCCTCACTCCTTTTACTTAGGTAGTCATTTCTTGCTCTTTTGTAGGTTTGCCAGGCATTTATGTTTTTTCTCCTCCTATACCTTTTCCAGCATTTGTCTCTCCACTCCTTAGCTCTTTTACACCCATTATCTAACCATTTCTCTCTGGCATGAATTACACCTACTTTGGTGACAGGTATGCAGCAATCTACTATCTTCCCATATTTCTCACAAAAGATGTCATACATTTCTTGTACAGATTTGTTGTAAAATAAGGTTCTCCAGTCAATAACTGCAAAAAGCTCATTCATTTTGATGTAATCTCCTTTCGGATAGTTCCTCCTCATGTCCTCAGTGCCTCTACTCTCAGGAAGAATATCTTCAATGATATACTCCATCAACAACACACAGTGGTCACTCTTTCCAGTTGGTGGTTCATACTCAATTTTTTCAATATCCAACACATTATCTGTGAACACTAGATCAAGTAGTGATGGCTCATCCCCACCCGTGGCCCTTGTTGGTTCCATTACATGTTGGTGTAGGAAATTCCCTTGTACGCAATCTAGGAATCTTGCCCCGAATGAGTCCTCACCACTGTGTGGGTCAAGATTTATCCAATCTATCTCTTTATGATTAAAGTCTCCCATAATCAAAATCCTACATTTTTTTTCCCGTGCCATGTTAACAACTGAGTTTATGATTTCAATAGTACCTATATGACTTTCCTCATAAACTTCAAGCCTATTTTGGTTCCTTGGTGGGTTGTATACAACAGTTATTATAATGCTCTCTGACCCAGTATTTATGCGAGCAACAAGAAATTCCTTGAACTCACTTTCTATAGCCAAGTTTATTTCTTCAACTTGAATCCTTTCACTTATGAGCAGTGCTATCCCTCCACCAGTCCTCTCAGATCTTTCAACCCTTAGTATTCTGAAGCCCTTGGGAAAAACTGTGACACTGTTTATGTCCTCACTCAACTTAGTCTCTGTAATTGCTACTATATCTGCCTTACTTTTGTGAATCCTATCTTTTAATTCTACTGCCTTACCAGCTAATCCATCAGCATTTGTGTATAACAATCTTAATGAGGCCCCATCCCCTGATCTTCTGTCATTATCTTCTTTATCTCCCCTTTGTCTGGAAGAACTTTGTAACGAAAATTTTTCTTCTGTTCTTCATTTCTTTCATCATTTAACCTTCTTGCCTCTTGCAACAAGTTTTTGATCTTTCCCATCTCTTCCTGTGTTCTGTATCGTCTAATGAACACTTCTTTGAATTCTTGAAGGTCTTTTAGACTTTTTTTTCTCAACAATATTTCCCTACATGTTTGTGTGTGTGCGCGCGCGCGGGGGTGGTTTGGGCTACATAAGGAAATTGAATTATTTTTAGAGATCCATAGGACTTACGAGTATATTTATCTACTATCCACCTGCAGAGGTATTTCAAAAGCAGCGAGGATCTCAGAAATAACTTTCAGTAACTCTACGCAGCCATAACTATCCACATTTACAATATTCACATGCATCTCGTGAAACTCATTGTATTGTTCAACTGCCTCTTATAGTTTAACTTTTGTACCAAATTTAATGCACTTAAGTGTCATATATGCTCTTACTTTTGACATTGATAAAGCAATCAGAGACTAAAAGGAGGTTAAAAAGGACCTTTTTTCACTTGTACATAATATGGCCTAAGAGGCTGTGATGGAGCAAATTATGAGTTAATTTATTTATTCATATTTTAAATAAATGTGATATTTTAGATGCTGTGAATGGGGAGATCCATAACGATTCTTCAAATGCTTTGTTATGCCCTCCAAATGTGACTGGCAATGCAGATCTTACTCCAGTTGATCCTACCATATTTCATCGATGGTGGCAGCAGGATTTTACTGTACCAATTTATCTGATTGTGCCTTTTATATTCATCATGAACTTGAGAGATGCAAAGATATTTACCTATTTCAACTCCTTAGGTGAGAATTTAATTTGTTGTGTTCAGCACTGTTGTTGCTTATTATAACTGTTCTTTGCCTTTTGTGTTACTTTAGACCTCTCTGCTACTCATTTTATTACTAAATATCTACATCTATATGTACACAAAGATTGCAATCCTATTTTGCAAGGGGATGGCAGAGCCATAATATACATCCACTATTGGGCTCAGGTCAGAGCTTTGCTGCCAGAGTTCATAAGCGAGAAAGATAAGAATGAGATCTACCTCATCGTGTTTTATGTCATGCAGGGGAACACATAGATGGTAGTCTTGTCTCTAGCACCAGGAGAAAGAAGGAATTAAAAGTAGAAAAAGAAAGAATGCACTATGAGAGGCTTAGGATAATTTGCTGCTGACTTGAATAAAACCTACCCACCGCACAAACTATTTGACATTTTTTTTGTTTCTGTGCATCTTTCATAAGTTATTTGCTTCTTTATTGATAATTTTGGCCTGTATTATGTCTCCCAACCAAAAAAGAGATTCTTCTGATGTCAGTGCTTTGAAGAAGAGGAAGGCCATCACCATGGACATGAAATTAGAGATAGTGAAATTCTCGGAAAAGGGAGAAACTGTACCACTGTGTTACATAAATGGATGATGTAGTTACTTATTTAGGTGTGTTCCGACCTACATGGAAAATC
>JAXCGZ010013217.1:110000-185000 GCA_037179515.1 Halocaridina rubra
CCTTTGTCCGAAACGCTGATAGCGATATCGTATTTTACATGTTGCAATACTGTTAGTATTTATGTTTTTTACTATTTTTTACATTTTTTTATCAATAAAATCATGAAACTACTGGAAATATAAATATATATGCTAGCTCATATAACTGCGACCCCAATACATTTTACGCTATCGGACACTATTTCGCATGATGCAATACTGTGAGTTATACTGTACGTACGTATATCTAAATTTGTTTTTTACTATCTTTTACTGTTTTATTATTCGTAGGCTGGGAAATAAATTTTTTTTATCAATTAGATAATGAAATATGTTTTTTTCAATAAAAAAATTAAAATACTGAGAATTTTTATTTTTTTAATATTTTAATATTTTTGCATATACCCAAAAAATAAAATAATAATTTGCCAAAAAAAAAAAGACTGTGGTACAGTGAAAACGCGATCCAGCGGGGGATCACTATATATATATATATATATATATATATATATATATATATATATATATATATATATATATATATATATATATATATATATATATATATATATATATATATATATATATATATATATATATATATATATATATAATATAACTTTTCCTAACTAGATATTTTTTATTTAATCCACTGCATATACAGCCTGTTGTGTTTGAACTAGATCAAGTTGTGCTGGCTTATGCCACTCCTATTCTGTAGTCAGTTGCATGACAAGTTAGCAAAAGAAACTCCATGCATTGAATTAAAAAATTTGCTCCTAAAATTCCTCAGTATTTGGATGTAAAATTTGCAGTTCCCATTGGCAGAAGTCCCCTGTAAATCGTTGTGCACATATCCTCTCATGTAGTCTAATAATTTATTAAAAATCAATAATTTACCAATTACTTATTGCTAATACCTTTAGGCATCTCTGTAGTTTTGTTGGATTTTTTCACAACTGCTATAGTGCCTTATCAAGTCATGTGTGTACTTTTGTCACAACAATATATTATTATTGTAGAGCTAAAAGTAAAGCAGTGGATGCACATGTTATGTCAGTGGAGCAGGGAGGAGAGTGCAAGATATAGGGGTGAGAGGAGAAAATAAAGAATTGGAAGCATGTGGTATATTAGTTGAGTAGGGTAAAGACAGTACAAGAGACAAGGATGAGAGGAGAGTCATTGTAAATTGGTGGTGCAGGCTAAAGGTTGTTTGAAACTTGTTTACTGCTGTAAACTGGACTGGTGGATGTGGAGTCAGTTCCCATGAGATGGAGCAAGACGATGCAAGCAGTGTGTTGGGGGGAATTGTGTGACTCTATCTTCAAGGGGCCAAGAGACATTACTGGGGAGAATTGGCTAATGTTAAATATGTGTGCTTAGACTCGGCCAATCCCCGTACAGGGGGAATTATGACCAATTATATACGTATGTGAAAAGTTAAGCTAAATTTCCATTCCTTTTGTGACTAACACCAAACGTTACTTTATAACTGCAAAGAACACTGGAGGAAAACTAATGAGCTAATTTTGATTCCTTTATTACTAGATTTTCAGAATATAGCATAAAACACACTTAAGCAAGAAGGTAATTTCCTTCATTTTTCTCTGGACATCAAAGGAAATTCCATAAACACGTATGCAGCCAAACCACTAACATTTATTTATATTCACATATATTTTTGTTTAAATAATTCCCTCCAGATTCTTCAATCAGTTGAGACTGAATGAATCTGTGTATCGTTTTCTTATTTTTTCTTATGCTACACACAGTATGATTTATCATGGATTGTACTGAAATATGAAAAGTGTTTATCATATTAGTTTTTCCTTAGTTCATTGCTCATATACTCAGAGAAATAATTTACTTCACTCCTTATCAGACCATGATTGTATATCTTTGATGTTTTTAGCTTCTCAGATTCCTTCAATGGTTCAAGCTACGATAATATATCTTTATTTTCTTTTCATATTCATGTACTATTCAGTACTTATGTCTATTTTCAGGTGCAATATCTGTATTTGTGATGTACTTGTTTGTAATCTCCAAAGCAGTTACTTGGGGAATAAACATAAATTTCACCAATCCTTTGGACACCTACTATGTGCCACTGTTCAAGGTAGATTATATTCATATTTCATATATCTTGTTCTAAAATTTTTTGCTTTGTCATTGTTACGGGCCAGTATTGTAATTTTTATATAATGAAATATACCTCACTCATATTTGTAGTTTATGTAAAACTATCTAAAAATAATTCATAAGTGTAAAATTTACTTTACTTGAGTAATAAGTGACTTACATTACCAGCAATTCACTGCATAAATTTATAGTGTAAGAAGGTTTAGTATTGTATTTTGTTGTCTGTTATTCGTTTAATTATTGTCTTAATAATACAGTACATCATCTCTTATATGTCATGCATACATATATTCTTGTTTTACAAGAATAATAAAAATGAATGTTAGGAGTGCATGGAACTAGACCTCTGATGATCCATTGAAATTTACTAAATTAAGAGCATTATGAACACTCATTGTCTAGCAGTGGAGAAGTAGATTTTTTTTTCCAGCACGGTACATATCCTGCTGAAGACATCAAGGTAGTGACAACTGAATAAGGAAAGAGGGAGGCAGTTGATCTTCATCATACCCTTTGCATCTTCACCCATTCTGTTAGGCATTATGTGGGAAGGAAAACAATCAAAGAAAATGGGATTGGCTTATGAGAATAAAATGTTTAAAAATTAATAATTTTTGACGCTACTAAGTGAATTTACGTTTTTTTAAGATGAACCAGTTAGTAATGTAATGTGAGAAGATAAGATTAAATAACATTTAAATTTTGTAATTTCCTCATTTGTGATTACATGTAAATTTTTTTTCTAAATATTACTGTCCCTGCCTTTGAGATATATTTTTTTGTCACAGAACTACAAATAGAAGAGAGAACAGCTTGGTTCCTTTGTTAACATTTAGGACAACCCTGCTAGCTCAGGATAATATAATTGTCGGTTGAGGGAGAAGGCGTCAACTATCAAAAAATAATGTTTTAGTTATTTATGGTCGTCATGGGGAAGAAATTTCACATATGTATTGTACTTGCAATAGGATCTGTTTAAGAGGAATATTGCTGGTGGGAGAGGGAGTAAAGCTTTTCCCAAAAAGATCAAAAAGTTTTCTTCGTGCTGTTAAACTTTGGATTGTAATTTGGAGGAAGTGCAGGGTACAGTTAAGCCCAATTACCTGGATAATATTTTTGTGGTAGTTACCCTATTGACTTGAGGTGGATGTGGCAACATGCGTGAAAAGAAAAAAGTAATTTCTCAAGTAAGAGTATTTAGGACAGCCTTTTGAGAAAGAAAACCACTGGGAAGAAAGGAGTAAATATTAAGCCTCTACTTTATTATTCAGAAGTGATAAATACATTATGTAAATTGCAGTGTCATTAAAGTTCATCCACAATGATTGAGGAAGAAATTTTAGTTTAATATTTATTTGTACCTATTTTATGCATAACTAAAGCCCCAGATGTATCGACAGTACTGGATGTATAAAATTATAGATTTTAGAATATGTTGGTATCACATTGTTAAGTCATACAGAATTTGTTGACAATATTATATTCATTACATGATTTTACCATCTGTTGTATTTTGCAGAATTACTCTTTGAGACTATATATAATAGTTTTGCCATTATACACATTGTTAAACCCCCCCAAAATTCCCAAATATAGATAGGTATTGGTTTTCTTATTATAAATCATCTATTTTTGCACTGCCCACATGTAAATTTCATTTATGCACTGAAAAATTGGGCCACCAAGTAGCGCAGCTCTCCCAGCCCTGCTTGTCCAAGTCTGCATTCCTTCCTTATTTCAATTCTTCCATGCTTTTTTTGTCCACCTCGCTCCTGAGTTACTGTACTATTACAAGTAATAGAAGGATTATTATTGAGTCTGATGGTCTTATATTCAAGGACGTAAGTATAGGAAGCACCCCAGATGTATTTTTGGAATTGAAAGAATAAGTTTCAATGTTTTCTAAACAATAGGACTATCAGGAAGAGAGGAAATAAAGAAATAGCTAAAGACTGCTTCTTGGAGGTATTAAATTTTACTAAAGTTTGGGTTCCCTACTCAGATTTTTTCTGTAAATCATAATTGATGGTTGATAAAAGTGATATATAACTGATTTTGAGCAGCAGATGAAGGTTGTGAGGAGAAGGCATTGGTAACATGGAGGGTAGAATTGTTGGTAAAGGCATGGAGAAGAGAGGAAGTTGGGGACTGGAGAGGATTACTGATGAAGCGAAGAAATAAAGCAAGTAAAAGTATAGAACCCTGTGGAACACCATTGGTAACTGGAAATTAACTAGATGTTGCACTGTAAACAAACAGATATAAAATGGTCCAAAAGAAAACTGGAAATCAGAGAAGAAAGAGAAGGGACAAAGTCATAATCAGGCAGTTTGGCTTACAGAGCCTTGTGCCACACTCTATCATATGTCTTAGATATGTCAAAGGTGATGACACAGAATTCCCCATTGTTCATCAGAGAAGATGACCATACATGAGTGAGATAGGGCTAGTGGTCACTAGTGGATCATACATTGCGGAAGCCGTACTGGTGATCGGTAAGAAGAGAGTTCAGTAATTTTCAGGAAGTAAGAAATTAGAAAAGTTTTAAATACTTTAGCGATAACAGAGGTTAGAGCAATTGGTCAGTAGTTGGAAGGAATAGAATGGATAAATTTCTTAGAAACTGGTTGAACTTGTGCATGCTTCCAAAATGAAGGATAAATACTGGTTGAGAGAATGTGGCAAAAAAGACATCAGAGCACAGGAGCCATTTCATCTGCGAACTCCTTATGGAACTTTGCAGGGATACCATTGGGTCCGGATGCCTTGTTCATCCTCAGAGAGCAAATAACATATGGACTTCGTGTGGAGAAAGGATAGGTTTGGGCGTAGGGTTAGAGAGGGATAAAGTATGAAGATGAGGTGTACTAAAATTGCTTACTGAAGAGTTAGTGGAAAACGAGAGCTGAAGAGAGTGGCATGTCAGTGGGAAAGCATTCTATTGAATGAGAGGGGGAAAACTTTAATTACAGAAATTTTCTGAGAGCTTTTTGCCTAAGGACCAGAAACATTTATCTTCGGGAGAAGAGCTCAAACCATCAGCTTTCCTTCTAAAAAAAGGATGCATTATGCTTACAAATCTGAGCAGAGCAGTAATTCCTAGTTGTAATAAAAGCAGTGCTAGTTAAATCAGAAAGAGAGGTTTTTTAATAATGGTAAGCCCAATCCCTGGCCTGAATAGCATGGAGTAAGCACAGTCAAACCAAGGTTCAAAAGAAGAAAAAGTTTTAATAGAGGAGGTGATGAATGCCTCCATTCCTGAAGTTTTGATCAAGGCAACTTTTAGGGCTACCTAATATGGTTTGTGGGTCTGAAAGCAGTAGTCATCCCATGGAAAATCAAGGATAAAGTAATGCAAATCATCTTGGTGGGTACGTTCGTAGTGCCAGAGATACGCTGTAGGAGGGATTGTTTGTGGGGTAGCAAAAATTAAAGAAATTGAGATCAAAGAGTGGTCAGAGTTACTCAAAGGGGAAAGTACAGAATATTGAATAGTTTGAAGTATTAGAAGTAAAAAATAGGTCATATTAGCTGCATGGTTGTGGCATTGGGAACAAATGTAGGATGTTTGAGTCTACTTCATGTTGTAAGTGACAGAAAAAGTAAGGATCTCACTTTCCCCCCTTATCAGTGTGAGTAGAATGAAGACACTTGCTCTGATATACATTGAAGTCTCCAATATCGAGAACTTCAGCATGTGGGTGAAATTAGAGTAATGACTCATATCAAGAGGAGAGATATTCAGAGAAGGACTTAGTCAGTGGAATTAGGAGAGCATTTTTTAGTCTTGTTGCATGCACTGTACTCTTAAGATATCTTCCTCTCCCAGCTTAAATTCTCCCTCTTTCTAACCTGTGTACACCTCTGATCTCTGTTGCATTTATACCAGCATGAGTTAGAACTGCTATATTGTTTTAGATCTAAATTTGTATTCGTTACTTGCATTATTCTTCATATTACTACTCCCAGTGCCTTTTTCTTATTCAATAGCAGAGCATTATAGAAGTATTGTTGTGTCTAGTCATATAATATTACAGTCCACTCCAACATATCTTACTGTCAGAGCAAATATGCTGCCCCTTTAGAGTCGCCTAGATACCAGTAAGAGTCATGACTGTTACATGTTTATCTGGTGATTTTTCTTTTATATCTAAACTTATATATGCCTCTCATTTTTTCTTCATATTCCAACTCCGATTGCCATTTGAAATACTGTATTGTTGAGTAATTATTGTGTTTATTCTTGTTAATCACAGTCTTTCATCCTGAGCTTACATTCTGCCTATCTTTTATTTGTGTATAGTTAACTTCTCTCATACATAGATACCGGTATGGGACAGGACTACTATACATTTCCTGCATAATACCATAACCTTACAGTATTTTGTCTGTGAAATTATAACATTTTATCCATGAATATTGTGGTAAAGATAACTTGTGTCTTTGAGACTTACAGAGTACTGTCATATAATTCAGCAAGTAGAAAAGGTTTACCAATTAGGTCTTTTCGTACATACACTTCGAGTAGCTTGTGTCTTTTTTTAATCAAGGTAAATAAATTTCATAATATGATTTGATGAATATTTTCTTCTTATTTCAGGATACTTTCATGTGCCTTACAGGAACATTATCTTTGGCATATTTTATCCACAACTGTGTTGTTACTATCATGCAAGGAAACAGACATCAAGAAAATAATGTAAGTGAAATTTTATTCACACAGTTGCTTAAATGAAATAATTAGTACTGATTAATGGCGTGAATTACTTCAATTAGACTTCATATTTTAACTGATATCAGTATCGAACATTTGTCCTATGTAACTGTATAGTCGTTAGTAATTTAATTTGTAAATGATTACCGTATTGATGAAGCATGAATCATGTTTGGATTTTTCTCTTGCAGGTTAGAGATTTAGTAATAGCGTATACATTAGTAGCTTTGACATACACACCTATTGCTGTTCTTTTTTATGCCTCGCTTCCACTTCCAAAATTTTGTATTGTTGATGTAAGTTTTTGATTATCTTTTGTACTTATATTGCATAAATAATTTTCATTTTAGCTCCTATAGGATGACAATTGTACTACCCATTAACAGTTGAATTATATAGTTTTTTTCACATATTCTTATATCAGTGTTATCATATTTAACTGTCTTGACCTTGAATATGAATGTTTAATCATTTTTCTGTTTTTTTTTATACAGAATTTTTTAGACAACTTTCCACCTCATGATATCATACTGGCCATAGTACGCGGCTTTCTCTTCTTCCAAATATTGACTGTGTATCCGCTTTTAGGATTCTTTATTCGCAATCAGCTGTTTACATACTTCATGGGTCTTAACTATGAATATCAGTTATGGCGAGTGATAATTCTAAATGTATTTCTGATTGCCCTCTCTGTCATGGTGGCAATTTTCTACCCAAATATTGGATTTATCATCAGGTAAGAAGGATATAGTTTTAATATAACATTACAGATTTGAGGGGTCCTCGGTTTACACTGTCCTCGAGGTACGATGTTTCATGGTTACAGCACATCTCCCATAAATTATTTTGCTTCTTTTTTGATAATAGTTTGGCCTGCATTATGTCTCCCAAGCATAGAGCAGAAAAGGAAACCCATCACCATGGAAGTAAAATTAAAGATAGTAAAGTGCATGGGAAAGGAAAAAACTTTACTACTATATTAACATAAGTTTTTTTTTGGTGTTACAACTTTCACAGAAATTCTGTTTACATCACATTTCAGGAACGAAACTCTTGACATAAATCGAGGACCCCCTGTATAATATATGGCTGTTTTATGACATCCATTTCTTAGCCTAAAATAATGGTTGTTGTCCTAAACAAGCACCTTTCTAGCTTCCCTTGTACTTTTACAGGCATTTGCATAAAAACCTCAGCAAGATAAATATTAGATCTTCAGGCATACTGCACTTGAGTTTAGGCTGCTAAACCTTGGAATCATTTTCTTGAATTTAGAAGTGCACTTTATAATGCTGTGGACATATATATTCATGTTTTTAATATCTTCCCCACTGCATATCATGCTGTAAGTTTTCTTGGGGTTAGAAGAGTCATGGAATTTATATAAATTAGTAATTATTTTCCAGTGTTAAGCTCTACAAATACCCTAAGAATGATATTGCTTCAAGTACTTTTATTTTCCATAGTGCGAGATGTTTATATTATGTGAAATTTTTATACATGTTGCAGTTAACTTTTGCATGCTATAAATTAGGAATACTGGTGTTGCCTTTCCATAAGCTTCCTGTCCAAATAGCCCCAAGTCCCAAAGGAGACCACAGCTGATCCCAAGCTTTGCCACAAAGTCTTCTATAACATGTTTGATTGTATAAGGTGATGTGTTACATCCTGGACAGGCATCATTGACTGAGCCAGCTGCCTCTTCTGATAGCTCATAAGGGCTGAGTGGTGCCCACAAGTGAACTTTGTTCTTGTAGGGAAGTAAGGATTTGGAAGGATGATGCCTGAAGATTGTGCATGCAACTGAGTGTTATCATCAATTGACTGGGAGGAATGGCTAGTTAATTGTGTATGGATATGATTCCAGAGACTGGTTTGGGGTGGACAAATGGGTAGAGATGTCGGTATTTGTGTGATATTGTTTGTTAGAGTATTGCTGTAGTTGTTAGATATTATTATTTAGTATTGATGTTCTGTAGTAAAGGTATTTTGATAATTTTAAAGGGAGATATTCCTTAGCAAGTAAGAACTTTCTCTACAGTTCAACACATTAGAATGCTTGAATTTTACTAGGATAGTTTCCTAAGATTCATCTACCCCTATTGATTCCTGTTATGTATTGTACTTGATAATACTCGGGCTCTGACAACCATACCTAGGATTGTAATAATCATTAGTTTATTTCACTTATGGAGTGTGTGATATACGGTAAGAGAGGAGTTAAGTTTTCCTATATGTGTGTGGTGTAGAGAATTAAGACTGATAACGTGTGTATATGAAGTTATAGCCTTAATTCTGGCAAACAGATATCCTGAAGCTTTTCCTTGTCTTACCTTTCCTTAAAGATAATAAACTTTGTGATTTAGTGTCTCATCATATTATTAATTGAAAGAATTTTAGATTTTCTCAGTTTATTTTGTACTGAGAATTAGCACTGTGTTGTAAACATATTTTGTTGTCTTTCCCTAAAATGCTAAGACAAAACAGTGCTAAGTTCCTAAGGAAGGCCATCACTTATCCCAGGCTTTCCCCATAAAGCTCTCAGAGAAAGTATGTTGTGTTGTTGGTGTTTGTGGTTGTAAACAGTGTAATCTTCTATGATATGCTTGACTGTATGAGGTGATGTGTCACATCTTGGACAGGCATCACTGATGAATTCGTCTAGCATCTTCTGATAGCTCAGAAAGGCCAAGTGGTGCTGCATAGCAGCCTAGCCAGGTAAGATAGAATTCCAGTGGATGGATATTGGGAGCTTATGCATGCAGCTGTGTTTTGTCATTGAGTGATTGGATGGAATGGCAAATGAACCAAGTATGGATATACAGGGGATCCCCATTTTACGTGGTTCCGAGTTACATTGTTCCGCCGTTATGACGGAGGCCAAAAAATAATTAATACATTATGAATAATTAAATTTTTCAACCCACCTGGCTTGTGCAGTAAATTCAAACCAAGCATGCTGAACAGTGTGAGGATGGTGAATGAATACACAGCTATCAGCACAGTTGTATTCGTATATATCAAGTTGGTGGCTTTATTGATTTATTTGTTAATGTATTTGGTTATATTGAAGGATTATATAAAGTCTATTTACAAAATTACCAAACACATAGCCGTAAATACAATTTAATGCAAAATAGTTTGTTGAGCATTGCAATAGAATACGGCATCTTGCGGCATTAGAAGAGGAAGAAGTACCATCGCTCAGTTTACTCTCGCCAGTCATATTGTTTCTCGTGTTCATCTACTCTTTTGTAGGTTTTGCTCGTATTGACTTTTCTATGTCTCCCAAATGTAGTGGTGATAGTTCTGATGGCAATGCTATGAAGAAAGAATAGTCATCACCATGGAAGTGAAAGTTGAAATCATAAAATGCTCGAAAAAGGGAGAAACTACTACGAACACTGGCCGCGCAACGATCATTAAAGATAAAGATTGCCATCCGTGAACATGTGTAAGGTTCTTTCCTATGATGTCTACTGTGATTACTAAGCAGCGTAGTCGCCATATGATCTAAAATATTGTTCAATGCCTTGAAAAAAGAAAAGTGGGAAGAGAGTGAGAGTGAAGAGTTTGTGGAGGAGTTGGTTTAATCATTAAGAGTCATACTAATTTGCATAACCTAAGGGTGCAAGGTGAAGCTGCTAGTGATGATGAGAAATCAGCAAAATAGTTTCCCAGTGTGTTAGAAGAAATAATTAGGGAGAGGGGTTACTGTCCCTTGCAATGCCTCTTCCAGTGTGCAAACTGACCACTCGAGTAGTTTTTTTTTTTTTTAAGTGTGACACCGGGACAGGCAGAAACTGCCCTCATCAATAAAGGCCCGGGCACGAGAAAATACCAAGACGAAGGAAAAGAAAAAGGTTAAGGGCAAGGCAGAGATGAGGTAATGACACACAAAGGAAAACGACAGACAGAAAAAAACGGTCAAAGTACAGAGGACCAAGAGATATGGAGGACTAGGCTCTGAGATGACGATAGATCTGTTTTTTGAAGGATGAAAGGTCATAAGAATTAGGAAAGACATAAGGAGGAAGAGAGTTCCAGAGTCTGGAGGTAGATGGGAAGAAGCAGTCGCTGCACCGACTAATCCGCGAGCTACAAATCTCCACACAGCAATATTGCACTGTATACTCTACTGTACTGTAGTGTACTTTTACTGTTTTTATGTTTTAGATTACACAAGTAAAAGTAAGCAGTACTGTTAAGTTTAGTTTTATTCTACAGTACTGTAGCGTACTTTTACTAATTTCATGTTTTAGATTACACAAGTATAGCTAAGCAATACTGTTAAGTTTAGTTTTAAAATTTTTATGTATTATATCAAGTACTTAGATAATTTTTCTGTTTTAGGGTATTTATTTTTAACATTGGTGGGGAGCCAGGTTCGAATTTAGGTGTTTTCCAGCTTTCATCGAAATCTGAGTTAAGTCAGCTGTCAGGAACAGAATCCTGACATAAAACGGGGACCCCTGTATATTTGTGGAGGCTGCTTTGGGGTGGGCAATGAGGAAAATATGACAGTCTTTGCGTGTGATATGGTGCAGTAGGTGTTATTTTAATATTCCTTGGCGTGTGTGGATGTTCTGCCATGTAGTGTAGTGGGTGGAGTTTGTATAACGAGCTTGGTGCGAGAACAGTATTTGGTCTTTGACATTGAGGATTTTGGTTTCTTGGTGTAAGTGGTCTGTGCAGCCTATGATTGATTTTAGTACTGTACTTTATTTTGTATAGTCTGTAGAGTGTTATGGGGTGTTTAGTAAGGTTATAGACCCAAGCATGGTTATTCCATCACTGAGCATATACAGTATATTGTTTATACAATGTTGTAGTATTTTCTTTGTTGTGTTTGAATTTTGTATGGGCAAGTGACCTGAGAGCAGTTAGTTTTGGTGTTAGTTTGTATTGATACCTGTGACATGTTTAAATTACACTAATGTATCGTAATTACTCTGATGTATCGTATATATACCAAGGATTTTAGGTGTGTAATTACCTAATTGTGCTTACGGGAAAGAACCCTATGCTCATAACTCCCCGTGTGTATGTATTTTAAGGGGATGATGTTTATGGTTAGGTGTGGAATGTGATGGTGTGCTATTGTCCAGTTTGTTAAGAGAATTGCTGTGCATTTGGCTGAGGCTAATTTAAGTATGTCTGTGATGAACCATTTTTGTAGTGTGTTAAGGTCCGGCTGGAATAGGTATGCAGCTGTGTTTGCGTTTTGACGTGTATTTGTGAGTGTTATATCATCTGCATAGGAAGCTAAGTTTACCTAGGATGAGTGAGGAGTGGGAAGATTATGCATGCAAGATGTAACACATCGCCTCACAATCAAGCACCTTACGGATGACTGTACTGAACATGGCCACATAATAACCATTTATATAAATATCTCAACATACGCTTCCAAAGGGCTGTATGGGAAACTTGGCTATTGCCTTCCTTGAAATCTCTGGGCTGTTCGGCCTGGCAGTTTAGGGAGAGCCAATTAACTGGATTGTAACATCATCAAAAGAATAAGCATGTTTAGATTGGAGATTTGGAGTTACTATTGCCTAGTCCAATTTTGTTGGAGAGTGCATAGCAAGTCTTATTTTTGTAGGCCATTTACTTGAAGGCTGGTCTTTTAAATGATATTCAATACAGTACAGTATATCCATTTCTGTTATAAGAAGCATTTGTTTAATCTACAGTAAATACTGTCTTTGGGGTATGGTGAACCACATCCTGTTCAACTCTGGAGTGATTTCATCGTTATTATGCAATTCTCATCCTGTAATTTTCTTTTTGCTGTGATCTAATAAGTTCTTCCAAAGTGGGTGCTTGCATAACGGGTTTCTTACTTTTCAAGTGGGGTATTGTTTAGTGCGAGGTAGCTGCAAGAGTGGTCTTTATCTTTTGATAGAAGCCTAGGCTTGTGAGGCTTGTGACCTACCATACACTCAGCTCGTTACTGTACAGTTACTAGCCCAGTTAACAAATGCTTTCACAGTTCATGGATGCTACTCTATGCACAGTTCCATAATTTTCTTTGCAGGAGAGAGTCTGAATGAGGTTCTTTAAATGTAAAATTTAGGACGTCCTAGGTGTGGGAGTTAAGGGTTTACATCCACTGAATTTTAGGTCACTAACTGCTGAGGGAGGAGGTTTAGAATACTTCCTCCCTGATCCATTGCGTGTCGTAAAAGTTGATTAAATGAGGCGGAGCGAGGGGAATGGTCATCCCCCCTCTGTATATTCTTCCCGCAATGAGTCAAGGTATTTTACTTTGACTCAGCCATCCCCCTTATAAGGGGGATTATGGCTCCTGTATATAGAATAGAACTGTTGATATTTGAAGGTAGTAGTGGTTAGCTGGCAATCTATATGTGCTGGATATCAGATATTTTAGATATCAGAGATACTGTGAAGAAATTTTTCTAAGGAATATGGTCATCTTTACCAATAAAGCGTGTATATTCTCTGGTAAATGCTCAGATCCCCTTTATTATGGTGTTTGCATTAGTATAACTTATTGCATTCCACACTTTACCTGTCTACACATATTCTCTTTTATTACTGTAAACAGTTTACTGTAGTAAGATACTAATAGTGCCTAAACTTTACTTAATGACTTCCAACCTACAGCTATATCAGAGTAATTGCATTTGCGGTCTCATCTTTTTCCACAGATGGGTAGGTGCTATAGCAGGCTTGGCTTACATATTTATTTTCCCTTGTGCAACATATATGTATGCGTTGTACACTCAAAGCAAGCTTCAGTGGCACCAGGCAATACTACATTCCATCATCATCATCTTGGGTGTTGTGAATTTCATTTCTCAGTTCTTCACCGAGTAATGAAAAAGGGCGGTAGCAAAATACCTTACCAGTGAATTCTCAATATTGTACATATCCTATAAAAATAGTTATAAATTATATTTTATTCTGTCTAAGTCTTGAAACCGTATTCAGTAACACAAAATAATTTAATTTTATAATCTTTGATATTATTGCAATCAGAAATTTCCTCTCAAGATAATTCATTATAAAATAAAGAGGTAAAAAGTTTAATTTAGTATTTATATTTTCATAACTGAATAAGTATTAATTTATTTTTGTTCTTAAATGTTCAAGGCTTAATTCATCTCCATTTAATTGTTAATATTGTAACTGTATAGTACTTTCATGTGTTCAGATATTTGCCTGTGAAAAAATGATGTGCATATAAAGAAATGTAGACTTCTCAGTTGGATAAAACTATTGGCTGAAAAGAAATCCACTCTAAGATCTTTGATTATATTCATTCTTTAGAACGTAGTATTTCACTATATACAAAGTGTATTTTCAAGGAGTGTATTTCCAGTAGCTTACAACAAAAGAACAAGTCTTTATGTTGGGTTAATGCCTATTGTACGTCTTGATATTATTGCTGCTTCTATAACATTTACAGTGATTTGAGGTGGGTGACTGCCTTTGTTCATCATCTAATACCCCAGGATATAACTTAATCTGATTCTTACATCAACAGTGGGATTCAGTATCATTAGCATCTTTTAACCCCATGATGGAGTTAAAGTGGCTGGTTCTTTTCCTAGTAAACTGATCTATATCTATTTTTGTTTCTTGTATTTTTTTCATTTTATATAATATATAATATGTGGTGGCGGGCACAACATCAAAGAATAGCCCCAACGTATTCCCTGCATGTCGTAAGAGGCGACTAAAAGTGGACGGGGCGAGGGGGCTGGGAATCCCCCCTTGTATTTACCTCCTGCGAGATGTCAAAGAAGAAGAGGAGTAAAGGGGAGAACAACTTCTCCCCAAACTCTAGTTTTGGGGTGTCTAAATGTGCGTGGTTGTAGTACGATAGACAGCAAAAGATGTGAGATTGGATATATGTTCGGTAGCAGGAGGATGGATGTCTTGGCATTGTGTGAGACGAAGATGAAAGGAAAAGAAGAAGTGGCATTTGGTGATGTGATAGGTAGAGTGTCCGAGGTTGAAAGGGGAAGAGCGAGAGAAGGTGTGGCATTATTGCTGAGTGAATGGATGGTAAATAAGGTAGTGGAATGGAAAGAAGTGTCATCTAGGCTAATGTGGGTGAGGGCTAGGATAGGTAGGGAATGTTGGGGCTTTTATTAGTGCATATGGGCCAGGATGCGAGAGAAGTGAGGAATTGCGGGATGAATTCTGGAATGAGTTAACTAGGTTTGTGGATGGTCTGAGTAGAAGGAACTATGTAGTTGTGTTGGGTGACTTGAATGCCAGAGTGGGTGATAGAGAGGTAGAAGGTGTTGTAGGAAAGTATGGGGTACCAGATGGGAATGAGAGTGGCGAGAGACTGGTAGATATGTGTGTGGAGCAAGAGTTGGTGATAGGTAATAGTTTTTTCTAAACGAAATTAATAAATAAGTATACATGGATGAGAGTGGCAAATGGAAGAGTGAAAGAAAGAGCATTGATGGATTATGTGTTGGTAGCAAAGAGCATGATTGGTAGAGTGAAAGGTGTGCATACATTTAGGGGTGTGGCTGCTGGGATGTCTGATCATTTTTCATCTGAAGCAAAAGTGGTAGTAGCAAAGGAGTGGGGAAATAGAGTGGGGGGATGTAGAAAGGAAATGGTGAAGGTGGAAGAGTTGAAAAAGCCAGAGAAGAGTCAGGAATATCACGACAGGTTGAAAGTGGCATATGACAGGGTGGAAGAAAGAGAAGTTGGGGAGTTAGAGGAGGAATGTGGGTTGATGAAAGAATGTTTTGAGGGACATGCAAGTGTTGTATTTGGAAAGAAGTTTGTTGGAGGTGGCATGAGGAAGGGCACCGAGTGGTGGAATGAAGGGGTGAAAATGAAGGTGGAAAAGAAAAAGAAGGCTTTTGAGGAATGGCTGAAGTGTAACAGTAGGGAGAAGTATGAAAGATATCGGGAGAAAAATGTGGAAACCAAGCGGAAAGTAGAGCAAGAGAAGAGGTTGGCAAATGTTAGGTGGGGACAGGATTTTAGTAGGTCATATGAGGAGAATAAAAAGAAGTTTTGGAAAGAAGTGAAGAGAGTAAGGAACGGTGGATCGAGGATGGAAGAGACAGTGAAAGATGTGAATGGACAGATGTTAAGAGGGAACGATGCAAGGAAAAGATGGGCAGAATATTTTGAGTGCTTGCTGAATGTTGAGGAAGATAGAGAGGCAGCTATAGTGGCAGTGGGGGGTATTCAAGTGCCAGTAATGGGAGATGAAAATGAAAGAGATTACAAGAGAGGAGGTGAAAAGGGCATTGTATGAAGCGAAAGCAGGTAAAGCACCTGGAATGGATGGTGTGAGATCGGAAATGTTGAAAGAAGGGGGTGTGATTGCATTGGAATGGTTAGTGAGAGTGTTTAATATATGCTTTATGTTGTCAATGGTGCCAGTGGAATGGGTGATTGCTTGTATAGTGCCCCTATACAAAGGTAAGGGAGATGTGTATGACTGCAGTAATTTTAGGGGTATAAGTTTGTTGAGTGTGGTAGGAAAAATGTATGGTAGGATACTGGTTAATAGGCTTAGGGATAAGACAGAAATGTGAGAAATACTTTGCAAAGGGTAAGGATGTGTATATTACATTTTTGGATCTGGAGAAAGCATATGATAGAGTTAATAGAGAGGCAGTGTGGAATGTTTTGAGGTTATATGGAATTAATGGTAAACTGTTGCATGCAGTGAAGAGTTTGTATGAGGGCAGTAGAGCTTGTGTTAGGGTAGGGAATGAAGTGAGTGAGTAGTTTCCAGTGAGTGTGGGACTGAGACAGGGATGTGTGATGTCACCATGGCTGTTCAATTTGTATATTGATGGAATCGTAAGAGAGGTGAATGAGCGAGTGCATGGTCGAGGTTTGAGAATGGTAGATGGGGATGATAACGAGTGGAGCTGAATCAGTTGTTGTTTGCAGATGATACTGTGGTGGTGGCAGATTCAGAGTCAGAGGAGAAGCTGTGTCAGTTAGTGTCAGAATTTGGAAGGGTGTGTGAGAGAAGGAAGTTGCGAGTGAATGTGGGAAAGAGTAAGGTCATGAGGTGTACAAGAAATGAGGATGGTGCTGCATTGAATGTTATGTTGAATGGAGAGACACTTTAGGAAGTTGATCAGTTTAAGTATATAGGCTCGGTTATAGCTGCAAATGGTGGAGTGGAAGCAGATGTGTGTCATAGAGTAATTGAAGGATGTAAAGTGTTGGGTGAGCTGAAATGATTGATGAAAAATTGAGGGTTGAAAATGAATGTTAAGAAAGTTTTGTATGAGAAAGTGGTTGTGCCAACTGTGATGTATGGATCAGAGTTATGGGGTATGAAAGTAAGTGAGAGACGGAAACTAAATGTGTTTGAGATGAAATGCCTGAGGAGTGTGATTGGTGTATCTCGGTTGGATAGGGTTAGGAATGAAGTGGTAAGAGCAAGAACGGGTGTGAGGAGAGAAATTGCAGCCAGAGTAGATATGAGTGTTCTGAGATGGTTTGGCCATGTGGAAAGGATGGATGATGAAAGACTGCTGAAAAAGGTGATGAATGCTATACTTGATGGGAGAAATGCTAGAGGGAGGCCCATCTTTGGGAGGATGGATGGAGTAAGGAGAGCCCTGAATGATAGGAGGATGGATGTGAGGGAAGCAAATGAGCGTGCTAGGAATAGGAATGAGTGGCGAGCGATTGTGACGCAGCTCTGATGGGCATCTGCTGTTACCACGGGGCGCATCTTACAGAGGTAGCCCTGTGGTAGGGGAGTTGGCAGTTGTGAAGCGACACAGGTTGTGGAAGAGCCGGGAGGATGGGCTGTGGCACTCCAGCAGTGCCATCTGAACGGTCGGTAGCTCCCTCACATCATGTAAGCGGCAAAAAAGTTCAAGTTTACATTTGCATAAAGAGAATCATTCATCATATCTAATGGCTATGATTAAATCACATTATTTTCCAATCAAGTAAAGGTACTGAGAGTATTGTACCCTATCTTACTGTAAAAGATACTATTCACTTTAAAAAGGAAAATGACATAAAAAGATTGGTTATATATATATATATATATATATATATATATATATATATATATATATATATATATATATATATATATATATATATATATATATATATATATATATATATATATATATATATATATATATATATATATATATATATATATATATATATATATATATAGACACACACACACACAGGGAGTCCTCATATAACGTCAGGGTTCCGTCCCTGACGGGTGACTTAAGTAAAAAATCAACGTAAGTCGGAACTCACTTATATTCTAACCTGGGTCCCTAAAAAAAAAAAAAAAAATTAAGGGGACTCTATGTTCCTAATGGTTCTTAAAATATTACTAAAATTAATCTTAATATATTCCTAAACTTTAAAATTAACATAATATACAGGTACTGTCCAGTATACATGTACTGTACAGCAGAATAAAATAACACATACATAAAGATATCTACTATATTATACTTCATTACCTGTACTGTGTTACTATATAGTACAAGGCTGTAAATAGTACCTGTACAGTATACTGTACTCATGTGGTGTGCTTACATAGGGAGGAAGAGACTTGCTTATCAGGAGAAAGTTTGCTATGTCAGCCGCTGATGAGACAGGGGCAGGCAGGTGAGTCTGGAAAGGCAAGAGAACAATCAATACATAATCTATAGGATATAAAACACACTTATAAACATAAAAAATATCACAGTAGTATCTCATTTTTTATCAAGTTAATGGCTCTATTTAGTTATTTTTATATATACAATTGGTTATATTGCAAAATTATACTGAATTTAAAAAGAAAAAATTCAAGTCTATAGTTTTTAACCCATTCTTTTTTAAATATTGGTGCCACATCTGCCAATGTCCACTCCTTGGGTACCAATCCTAATTTTATTAGATTATAGAATAGTGCAGTTAGTGGAAAACTAGACTCTGCCTTGCACTTCTTTAATACTTATGCATAAATTTCATCAGATCCCTGAGATTTAGTCTTTAATTTATCTATTTCTTTTATTACAGCCTCCCTTGTAATATTTATTGTACTAAGTATATTATAAACACAGTCTGTGTATATGTATTCTACTTCTGGAATAAATTCCAAGTTTTCATTGGTAAGTACAGATAAGAAATATTCATTTAAACATGTACACATCTCTTTATCATCATCTGTAAAATGACCGTTTGTTACTCCAACTGGTCCAACTTTTAACCCCTAGAGGACCAGGATGGAAGGGTAAGGGATTTATTTTTTTTATTTTTTTATTTTTTTTTTTTTAAGGCTTTGTTGTAAATTTGAAACGACGTTAGTTGAAACGGCATTATATGAGGACTCCCTGTGTGATATATATATATATATATATATATATATATATATATATATATATATATATATATATATATATATATATATATATATATATATATATATAAAATATATATATGTGGGGGGAGGTCCTAATGACACAAAAACAATTATGTAAAGATTAATCCACACTTCGAAAGGCATACAGGAAACAATGAATGCTTAAAATATTCACCTCCTTTGGGCTTCATCAGGAGCTTCATAAATATATATATATATATATATATATATATATATATATATATATATATATATATATATATATATATATATATATATATATATATATATATATATATATATATATATATATATATATATATATATTATATATATATATATATATATATATATATATATATATATATATATATATATATATATATATATATATATATATATATATATATATATATATATATATATATATATATATATAGTCGCCGTGGCTCAAGCGGTAGCATCCCCGACTCTGAGGCATCAGGTCGAGGGTTCGCGCCCCGTCACGGTCTGAGGTTAGCAAGAGCATGCACTCAGGGTAACGATTACATCTGCCAAAACAAGTCCTTCTCAAGACGGCAACCGTCCTAGCCCTTGGTGAAAAAGGGAGTCCGTGACGTAAAACCGGAATATATATATATATATATATATATATATATATATATATATATATATATATATATATATATATATATATATATATATATATATATATATATATATATATATATATACACACAAACAATGATCTTGAGACCCGGTGACAGGTCAAAATTTTTAGCGTTTATAGTTTCCTTTATGCCTTTCAAAGTGAGGATTATATATATAGTGGTTGAGGTATGTGTGGATCATGGTGAATCCGCATTTCTTAGCTCGACCACCCCCCTTACAAGAGGGAATGATATATTATATATATATATATATATATATATATATATATATATATATATATATATATATATATATATATATATATATATATATATATATATATATATATATATATATATATATATATGATTTTTAATATACAAATTAGAAATAATAACACCCAATATAAACAGTACATTTCAAACCATTATCTGGATCCCCTGCAACGCTGTTTGATTTCAAAGCATAATGACTGTTGTTCCTCTGAAGCCAGTGAACAGCGTCGTGAGGGCAAAGTGCAAAATAGGCTAAGTACTTCTTCTTTACCTTTAACCCAGGCAAACCTCAAAGCATGCATCTGCTTTGACATTCTGTCGAGACAAAAAGAGCCATACTTACATTATTATTATTATTATTGCTGTTGTTGTTATGAACATTTTTCATTTTAAAAGTGACACAAATACAGTAAACAAGAGACGGTCGTTACTGAAGATACGTAAGTCTACAGAACTAACACACATCTTGCACGTTCTATTAAGCCCTACGAGAATGTCTACCTAGGAACCATTACAGCCGCACCCATGGCTATGAGAGCATTGAGACAAAGAAAAATAGAAGTTTAAGGTCAGGGCAGAAATGAGAGACTGGCACGCAATAGGAAAAAGACTTGCTGAAAGAATAGTCAAAGTAATGAAAACCTAGAGATTTGGCAGGATGATATACAGTAGCTGCTTATTGAAGGAAGCTAGGTCATATGAATTAGGAAAGACAGAAGGAGGAAAAGAGCTCCAGGGTCTGGAGGTGGATGGGAAGAAGAAATCACTGCACTGGCCAATACACGATATACATATCTCCACACAGTACCTGTAAGAAGAGGCCACTTGGTGAGTGTTATGGGGCTGAGCAATGGGGGGAGGGTTGCAACTTGCTAACTCATCAAAGCAGCTATAGAAAAGAGAAAGGGATGATACTTTACAGCAAAGAGAAAGAGAATCCAGATTAGAATTAAGAGAAGGGTTATTGATGAGCGACTGCCATAGATTCAACCTATCAAGGAGATAAGTATAAGAAGAAGTACCCCAGATGTGCAAGCAGCATTCTAAGCAGGGAACAGATAAGACCTTTATAGATTTAATTAACTGAAAAGAGGAAAAGTAATGAAAAAAAGAAACAGAACCCCAAAATTTTTCGATGTAATTTAGAAATTTGGATTATGTGACTCCTCCAGGACAAGTTAGAGGCTATCTGGATTCATAATATGTTAATAGAATTAAGAGTGTAAATTTCACTAGTTTCGAGGACAATAGGGCTAGCAGGAGGAAAAGTTAAAGAGATAGCCAGAAACTGTCTTGTCAGTAAATTTAAATAAGTTTTGGGTGCCCCATTCGGATATTCTCTGTTTATCGGAGTTGAGAGTTGAAGAAAGATTGATACAATACTGCTTATAAGTAGCAGATGAAAGTTGTGAAGAAAAGGCAGAGGAAAAATGAAGGGTAGAATTGCTGGCAAAGGTATGGGGAAGAGTGGAGGATGGGGACTGGAGAGAATATTTGATGAAGAGAATAATAATACTTTATAATAATACTTTATTTCCATTTCAATACAATGGGTATTCGTCAGCCAGGGTAAGCCCCAACCCCCCACTGTGGTGTCTACCCACAGCAGTTCCTGCCAGTAAACAGCTTAAACTCTCGGTCTTGGACGGGAACCGATCTTTCGACCTCATGAATGCGAAGCCAGCGCGTTACCACTGTACTAGCCAGCAGGCTAGTACAGAGCTCTGTGGAACACCATTGGTAAGTGGGCATGAAGTTCATGTTGCACCGTCAACAGCCGCATAAAAAGTGGTCAGAAAGAAAACCGGAAATTATTAACAGAAATGGGATAAAGCCATAAGCAGGAAGTTTGGGCAATAGAGCCTTATGTCACACTGTCAAAAACCTTAGAGATATCAAGGACGACAACAAAAGATTCCTCATAATTCTTCAGAGAAGATGACCATACATGACTGAGATGGGATAGGATCGTGCCTTGCAGAAGCTGTACTGGTGATCGGAAATAAGTAATTTAGATTAAAGAAGTGAGAATTGAGCCGAGTTCAAATACTTCAGCAATAGCAGAGATTAGGACAATAGGTCGGTAGTTGGAAGGAATATAGTGTGGTCACCTTTCTGAGGCATGGGCTGAACTAGAGCATGCTTCCAAAAGGAAGGATAGATATTAAAAGTTAAAGTTAAAGTTTAGTTGAGAGAATGAGGCAAAATAGACAGCAGAGCGCTGGAGCTGGTTCATCTGTAAACTTTTTAAGGAACCTTGCAGGGATATCACTGGGTTCAGATGACTTGTTCTTCTGGGGAGCTAAGAGCCACATGGACTTGCGCAAGAAAGAATAAGGGAGAGTGTATGGTTAGAGAGTAAGGTACAAGGAACAAGTGTGCTGGAATTGCTTACGGAAGAGTTGGCAGAAAAATGAAAACCAAAGAGAGTGGCTTTGTCAGTGGGAGAGCCAGCTATGGAACCATCAGGATGAATGAGAGGGGAAGAGGAGTTACAGAAGTTTTCGGAGGTTTTTTTATTTATTTTTTTTTTGCTAGGGATGAGGAATATGCATCAGTGGGAGAGGAGTTTACGTCATCAACTTTCCTTTTTAAAGAGGAAGATTTAAACCTTCGAATTTTAGCACTACAGCGATTCCTAGCTCTAATAAAAGCAGATCAAGTTTAAGTAGAAGGAGAGCCTTGGTACTACCAAAATGCCTGATCCCTGGCCTGAAGAGCCAAGGAGGAGGCACGGTCAAACCAAGAATTAGAGGGAGAAAATGTTTTCATAGAGTTGGGAATGAGCGCCTCCATTCCCGAGGTTATGATTTTACCAACTGCTAGGGCTACCTGATCAGGGTTTTTTGTCCCAAAGCAGATGTCAAGTCATGGAAAGTCAAGCAAATCATCACACTGTTTATGTTCGAAATTTCTAAAGCAGCAATGAGTAGAGGAATTAATAGAAGGGGGAGGGAAAATGGAAGAGATTGAGATCGACGAGAGGTCAAAAGTCAAAAGTCAAAGTCAAAAATTTTATTCCATCAAAAATGGCTATTACATGATAATTAATCTAATTACAAATTACAATGTAAAATGTCAAAATAAAACAAATGAAATTTGCAAAGCACAAAATCAAAATATTTACAATTACAAAATAAGACTAGTTTGAAAGGTTATAAGTAAAGAATAGGTTAAGAGTGGTACCTGTATGGTCGTGACGATTGGGAACATGGGTAGGATGTTTGATAATCTGCTCCAGATCGTGAGTAACAGAGAAAGTAAGGGCTTCACTTCCTCCCACATAAGTGTGAGAGGAATGAAGCCAGTCACTGTGGTGTACATTGAAGTGTCCACTATAGAGAACTTCATCATGTGGGTGAGAAGTTAGCAAGAACTCATGACAAGAGGGGAGATATTTATAGGCCTCTTATTCATATCCAATCTGTTTTGCTAAACTGAACTCCTTACAAGTGAGAAGTAGATTATGCATTCATTTATGAATATAACTGATGGAATATACACTCTTCTAAGGATATATGATTTTAGCTAAAAACTTCACCTTTGACAAAGTTAAGTATGCAAGTGTTTACAGATCTAAATGATCACACATCCATGTCAACATGTTATAATATTATTTTTTTGTTTTGTTTGGTGTAACTCAGAGAAAATAAATTTTATCATATCCTAATAGATTATAAGTAACCATATTAATACATATGAAAATTAATGTGTACACAATAGCCAAATGATGAGCTCTTATATAATGCCACCTATTCCCCCATAAGGAGGGGGGTAAGAATACTTCCTCCGTGTTACTAAAGTCGACTAAATGAGGCAGAGCGAGGGGACTGGGAATCCTCTCCTCTGTATTTTTATTACAACATAGTCAAGGTCCTTTGCTTTATTAAAGCCACCTCCCATAAAAGAGGGGAAAATGTGCCATATATAGGGATAGATGGATTGATTCTGTGTAGATATATATTGCATATGACACTTATCTCAACCTTGCATAAAACTACGTGTATATGTATAATGGAAAATAAAAGCCCACATAACAGTTTTTGTATTGTAGAACTCTACAACAAGAGAGTACAGAGTACATCAGTAATCTTAAAAACACTTTCAGTGGAAAGCAAAAGCTTGATATTGTGTAATTATTCATTAAGCACAAAAAATCTACAGTGTTGAACAATAAGGTAATTTAAACACCATCAAACCAGCCATGTTGTAGAATCCAAGGCACTCAAGTCATTACTACTATTGCAAGCTGTTACTTTAAAGCTCAGGTATAAGAAATAGCTAAGACTACACATAAAACAATTTTCTATGTAAAAATTAAAGCTTTGAGCCCTATATGTACTTGAAAATATATACCAGAATATTAGGTAGTACATAAATACATAAGAGTAGTGAAGAATATTAAGAATTTAAACTGGTAAGTATGGTGGAGTCAAGTAAATATAAACCGTATAGCATGAAAAATCTTTTTCATAAGGAATAGTTAATAAATATGCTCAAATAATATCTCATAACAAACATCAATTGGCAAAAATCACAATCAATAATTTGTTTTCTCTAAAAAGCAACTAAATCTCTCTTAACGCAATATGACTTTACAATATTTTTTTCATATTATACATGACCTAATACATATGCATGTCATACAGTGAATAAGCACAGTGACATGCCTAATCGTATCTCATGTTAATGACTCAGCTTTTTTTTTTTTATCCCCAACTGGTTCACAGGGACTAAGGGATTTGTTCACTGACATTAGTCAAATTATAGTGTGTATCGCTCACACTATTGTATTCTGTCTGATGATCAAGCAATTCCATCTTCGAGATGTTAATGCCTTATGAACAGATTGTCATTCACCCCATCGCTCAATTGCTTCACCTAACTCAATTGCTTCACCACTTGGTTAAGTGAATTAATATATCCTCTTCAATGGTATTATTATCCATCCTTTTCAAGCTCTAAGTGTTTAGAAAATCACGCTATACTTTCCTGTTTCTACACATATTTCTCTCATTTCTAACTACGTTCTAAAGTTTCACACTCCCTTTCACCCATTATTGAAATCTAATACTCGCACCCATACAACACTGTTACAGCATTTATTTTCTAAAACCCTGCAATCCAGGCATGTCTTGACATGCATTTCACTTTCCACACACGTACACTACCCATTTTCAGTCTTTGACTTGAGTCCTCCAAAGGATAAAGCACTTCTAAGAAGAGTTTTTCTATTTTCAGTGGTAATGTGTTACAACTACAGACAGTCCTATTCATTATGCGTAATAGAAGTTGTAGTATATTGTAGTAATATATAGCAATTTTATATAGTTATTTGGTAACCTATGCTACTAAATCCTTTTTTCCACCGACAACCTCCAAAGATCTTGCACTTGCATATACAGTTAGCTGTCAGAAAACCTACCTATACCCTGAACTGCCATGATTGAGCATTTCTAAGACTGAGGAACAAGTAACAAGTTATTTCAGTCACATAAAACTGCCAGTGCAATTACAATTATACAGCAATTCAAGTATGGTATATGAAACTGAAGTGGAGAGATAAAAATGTACAAAAAAGAAACAATGTACAAGGCTGATATATTTCAGTGGTCCCAGTAACATGGTTAACATCACGCCAAATACAGCTCTTAGGAACTCCATATAATATACTCAGAATTTTTGTAGTTCCTGTACTTGCTATTATGAAGATCAAGTAATTACTCCATTCCTTATTACTGTATTTGTAAATTTCTAACCTTAATATATATTAATTTTAATCATAACACATTACTATCCCAACTTATACCTAAAGCTGATACATGACATGAATGCACAAAGGTGAGTTCAAAGTATTCAAACAAATTCATATTTTAGCCACCCTAAAATATATTTAATACAGGTATTTGCCATGAGTGGAGCCTGTAAATGCTCCATAAGGACGAGCATTCATTAACAAGGAATATACATATCTTCCAAGAAGTAGAGCATTTGTATTTATCTTAATATAATAGGCATAAACTATTCATATGTAACACAGATAGTATTTCTTATACACCTAAATACATTTGACTGTTTTAATTAGTCAAGTCCAAAATTAAGTTTTCCAATATATATGAGCAATTGATATGTACTGTGTCATCAAACTTGAGTACTTACCTAATGTTATCAAGTAGATTAGAAATAATTATACTTAGAGTTTTTGTACTTTCTACATACAATTAATGATATACCAGAGCGTATCACTTGTACCTATTGCCAAATCACATTATCAGCAGATGCATAGTCAAATGCAATGTCAAAATTTGCCATTTTACTCCATATTTCATTTATAAGCAATACCTGTGAAGTAGATAATATGTTCGCTACAAATATATATATATATATATATATATATATATATATATATATATATATATATATATATATATATATATATATATATATATATATATATATATATATATATATATATATATATATATATATATATATATATATATATATATATATATATATATATATATATATATATATATATATATATATATATATATATATACAGTATATAGATACTGTATGTATATATATATATATATATATATATATATATATATATATATATATATATATATATATATATATATATATATATATATATATATATATATATATATATATATATATATATATATATATATATATATATATATATATATATATATATTTCTCACTAAGTCATTCTCAATGGAAGCTATATAGACTAAGTAAAGAATTTATACTTTCTGAACATGGATTTATAGATCTCACTATGTCATTTTCAATGGAATTACAATAGAAATGGGTGAAGAATTTAAGCTTCCTGAACATGATATAGTTGCTTACCATTTAATTCTACCACAATCGCCTATGTCTAAATTAGCTAGCATAGGTGGAACAATTACACATGCACTATTACTTGTAAAGCAGTTAATAGGT
The DNA here is from genome assembly GCA_037179515.1 of Halocaridina rubra. Taxonomy (NCBI): domain Eukaryota; kingdom Metazoa; phylum Arthropoda; class Malacostraca; order Decapoda; family Atyidae; genus Halocaridina; species Halocaridina rubra. The sequence continues at coordinate 137,104 of JAXCGZ010013217.1, forward strand.
CATTCAAATACACTACAACAGTCATAGAGATATAGTCATGCATTTATTGCACATAAAGTGTAACTACTATTTGTCAGAAAAGTCAACCTCATCCAGCATGTTTTGTGTTATATACAGTATAATACTTCTACAAATTCTTAGACAAATCAAAATGCCTTAAACCATATTAGTATTGAGCATTAAAGAGAGCCACGAATAAGAGAATACAGTATACTAATATAATATTAAATACAGAAGAGACCCATTAGACTCAACAGACGCACTGCTGAGAGAGAAAACTATTGCATGAATATTGAATTTAATGCACACAAATGTTTTGAGAGCAATTAAACTGTATTCTAAAATACACCATTTATTTATTTATTTTTTTTATCAAAAGTGACGTAGCATCCTAAATGGCATGTAAACCTTGGAATCAATGACTCATAAATATCTTGTTGAAGGCATCTGTAGCCTGAGATTTACCAATGGCCTTTCTCTTCCATGATGTTTCATTACTGAAAGGTTGCAGCGTAACGGTGGTCTGAGAGGCACTGTTGGCAACTTCTGTAAATGTATAAATCAAGCTGAAGAATACGCGAGTTTTAAAATGTTGTAGAGTAAACTAGAATACAACAAGTGAAACGCATTTGGAAAACTTTTAAGCCATAAAGACTAAGGCAACTGATAAAAATATTTAACATGCACTACCAGTGAACAGTTTCAGCCATGACAATTTCATATGATACTAATCTGTTTTGGATTAGCATATTAAATTTTCTGCTTGTCTCCATGCATCCCATCAAGAGTCCCTCTCTTTGGTTGTGGTGTAGCCAATCCAGAATAAAGTTGCTTTAAAATAGACGGAACATACTTCACATTGGTGATTCGTATTACAGGCTCTACGGACAATGGGGGATATGCTTCAGCTCACAGAGTGGTCAAAAAGATATATACCCCTCTTTCCTTTAGTTGCTACAAAGCCAATGACATCATTTAACCTCTCTCGTGTATGCTGTAAAGGGCCGCATGAATTAGATTTTGATAGTGGGTGATTTATATAACTATTCTAATATATGCACTTAAATTTCAACATTATTTAGGTCAGTGAATATTGTGCTTTGACCTGTACTACGATTACTAATGTTGTGTACTCAGATTATTAAACTCAGTGATATTTTTATGCATGATCCGAATTCCTTTGTGCTTCTTCATGCAGATCTCCCAATTATAGGAGTCGTCGTCATGAGATGAAATTTACTGTTCACTGATATGGGTTTCTGTTTTTGGCAGTACAGTATATTATACTAAAATTCTTAAAAAAAAGCAACAAGCTTATATTATTTATTCACGTATTTAAAAAGTAACTACGGAAATGAATATTACCCCCTTGCCAAGCCATCAGACATCTCTCGAGTACCTTTGGGGAGTATTGCCTCTTCCCCCAAATTGCACTCTTGGCCACTCTTTTAGGGAATACCTTGGAAACCTACCATCCATCAGACTTGTCCCTGACCAATCCCCAGGGAAAGGGTCAAGAGCCTAGCACCTGAACTGTCTTTGGATCTTAGAATCATTCTGCCCTAAAGCATATGTCAAATATGGGAGGAGAAATTTTCCCTTCAAATAAGGAATTACCATACCCTTTACTTTCTCTGGTAGAATATCTTAACATTGAGTACGATGTGGCTCTAGAGACCCTTAGTTTTACTAGTTAAGAAATATTTTCAGCCCCGTCATACTGGGTACCTCTGGGAGAGCTACAGACCTGAATGTCTCAGTATCAGCAGAAGCAATGGATAGAACCTATGACTCTCTGAGCAGACGATGAATATATTATTGCTGGAATCAACTCCTCCGTGAACCATTCATGTGAACCCATCTATCACTTACATAAAGCTTTGGCTATACTGAGGCACCAAATGTTCTCTTTGTTTACACTGGAGACAGACACACAAATTGCTGAAGGGAAAAGGATTTTACATGAGACGAGGAAAGAAAGAAGCTTTATCTACCAGAGGTCCTATTTATCAGAGGCACCATCTTCAAAGAGGAGTAGAATGGAAGGCAAACTTACTTGAACAGTAAGCAATACTCCTTAATGCAAAATCTCATTGCAGAAGCAGTCAAGGATGCAATTACTGCTGCTGCGCAAAAGGGGGTGGCAAATATGCCACTATAAATGACATTGCTAGCTGGAGTGGATATCTGGATGTATGTCAAGAATGACCACAAAGGGCTGCCCTGTCTTCGTGCACACCTCTAATCATGTTCTACTGTAACTTATAAAGTCAAACCCGGTCAGTTTTGCCTTATTCCTAATGGAAGAGGTAAATATATGAGCAGAGTAATGCCTACAAAAGCGAAGATGCCTGACATCCCTCTTGCCTTACGATCGTTACCAAAGTGTAGGAAAATGTTTCGTCCTTGGGGAACAGGTCCATTGTTTCAAGATTACAGAAATCATATGTCACTCCAAATCAAAAGATTTGCACAGTCTTTCATCAATCAAGGAAGGATTCACAGATGCTTCCCTTTTGACCTGGATATTCACGGTTTAGAGGAGGGTCTACTCTCAATAGGAAAGAGATTTTGGATGGAGCAGTCAACCGTTTCATCAGGTAGAGAAAATGACTCAAGTGATGGGGAACTATCAGTGGGCATTCAAGAGGAGCTGGAGATGGTGCTTTTAGCTTACCATTTGATGAACAAGGCGCTAATCTATAAACGAGAGAAGCCTTCACCTCCAATGAAGAGGCTCTTACACAGTTCTGGAGAGGTCTGTGGAGGAGCTGATAAAAGCGAGGCCAGTAATAAAACTGCAAGCCTTCAGATTTCAAAGTCGTGTATTCACTGTTTCAAGGAAGAATTTGAAGAAAGCAAAAGTGATCCTCAACCTCTCTACTCTCAATAAGTACATTCCCTGAACCAAGTTCAGGTTGCTAAGGTGGATGCTCCAAAGAAATGCATGGGCCATCACCAGAGAGACGTGCCCCAGTTGCCAAATATTTCACATAATTCCTGGGTTTCAAATAGGGACCCACAAAGTTCTGCTTCTAGTTCCTCCCTTTCGGTCTCAGTATTGCCCCCAAAAACAGTTTCCACTCCAAAGTCATCCTTAAGAAATTTGGGAGTGGATCATTTAGATAATTATCTACTTGGCCTTCGTTCTATTTTCTTCCAGTAAGTCTGCAATTACCCTTTAGCCTCCTTATATCCTAATTTTGTAATATTCTTGACGAGATGCATGGAGACAAATAAAAAGTAATTTCTAGAAGGAAGTGTACTGTATTTCTCTGTCTCCATGCAGCACTTCAATACCCATCCTTCCCTATTTACTTCTTGGAAGCTCAGTTTTAGTCTCGTAAGATTAAATGATGGTGCTAGCTTATTAATTAGCGAAGGAAGGAAAGGCGTATTTCTTTATGAAATTTCCGAGAGCTGAGGCATAACCTCATTAACCATAAAACCCGTAATATGAATCACCAATGTGAACATGTAGCTAGAAATATGTTCCGTCTCTATTTTGAGTCTCAATTCTGGATTGGCTACACCTTGATCGGAGAGAAAAACTCCTTTATAAGCTGCATGAAGACTCAAAAAAATGGGCTTTTCCTTCCTCAAAGCTCCTTTTTAACTGCGAATATTGTAATCTGCGTGGTTACTCACAAATTTCTGCAAGCACAGTAATTAAAGATTTACCCCTGAAAGAGCACATTATCTTTTAAGTTTTTAGTTCCCAAGGAATTGTCTAGATTTTTGTGATAGTAATGATAAAATATAACTAAATGAGTGTGCGCTTTGATCTGAGCTCACCTCATATAGGGGGATTCCTGTACTTGCATACAGTACTGAGACTGAATATATTGTGATGCAATAAAACAGATCAAATATTAAATACTATCCGAACTAACCAGTTACACCATAACTGTGCATTCTATATTACCTTACACAAAAAAACTCAACATTGACAAATGCAAACCATTAATAAAGACAATAGATATCACAAATAAGAAAATATTAAAGTGCAGTAAAAAATTTTTTTACTATAAGCATCACAGAGGATACAAGCATTTAAATTTGCACATCATTGCAAAAATATAAGCAGACAAGTATTCAAAATATATGATCCCTACCCCATCAGTCTCTTCATATAAGCCAATAGCCTTGATATATCCAAAAGGAAAAAGATATCTCATAATTTTATTTTTTGTAATTTTGAAACCAGAATACACCACATATAATGAAGTTTATTTAAATAAGATAATCCAGACAACCATGATTTTTGTAATACATTTTTCTACAAATTTTGTTTTCCAAAAATACATTAATACAAGGTACAGGTATTTTAACGAGTACCCAACTTATCATATATGCCAACTAAGAGCAATTTAAATTTACAAATTTATCAAGAAGTAATACATCCACTGATAAGCTAAAGTATTATTACTCTAAAAGGTAATAAACTACACTCAGATTATGCAATTATGAAATAATTAGTAAAATTATGGACTGCTACTCAAAGGAACCGGGGATATGGCTTCTCAGTTAAAGCTAGTCATTATCTCATGGTCCTGCAAAATATATATTTTATTTATTTGTTTATTCTGATACACGATAAATGAAGTGCAATCTAAGAAGAGTTAAACGATGATTTTCTTTTTATTCTCCATTCATTTTGTTAAGAAAATCTCTCACCCTCTGGTAGATAATAGCCAATATATAACTGAGTTGCTCTAAAACAAAGAGACGGAACTAATAGTTACAGCAAGATGTTAAAGAATGTGTTCTATTTTACTAGCTCTAGTGAGTCTAGAAAAAGATATCGTCCATTTCATCACTTTTGCCAAACCAGGTAGCAACATTCAATCTCTCTTGGGTGTGAAAAAGAGTCCCCTAGAGAAATCTTTAGAACTACAGAATGATGGTTTACAGAAATCAATATTTGGTGACAGCTAAACGCTGCCCATATGTGGTAAATTCACCAGCAGCAAGTCCGACGACAATTCATTGACCAACAATTCACTGACAAACAATTAACCGATAATTTACTTATTAACATATTTACATATGTTTAAATAATATAATTTTCATTCTCTATAGTCAGGATTAAAAATATATAAATTTCTTACCAAATTTATATAAAGAACGCAAAATTCGTCTATGAAACCTAATTTTAGATATTAAGGGCTATACCTCTTAGGCTGATTGAATGTCTATTTTTCAACAAGCCTATTTGGTCTTGCTGCACAGTCATGATATGTTCATTTCTTTAAAGGTTGTTCTTGTCCTGCGACATATTGTTCAATTTTGACATAATTTATAAGCTGTTTAGGTCAAGAATATGTCTACCATCCTTTGTCTGCATATTAATGAATTTTAAAGCCTCCAGAAGGAGAGACACTTTCTCCTTGCAGCCTTCGCATGGTTCTTTGTTAGATCACTTACATCCAGCCTTCTTAGTAAAGAATGCAGGAAACCAGTTATCATTAAACCATTACAAACCTACACTAAACCATTATTACAAACAACCTAAATTGATATTCCTATCTATATAATACAGCTTTTTTCCACCCACCCCCCTGACACAGGGAGAAAGTATTCATATAATTATGAACTGAACTCCTATGCTCTCCCATGAAGATATTCCACCTAAAATGTCAAGTCTCCTCCCGTGACAAGGGAAATTGTCACTACAGTCGCATTCAACTCTTTTGTAGATATTTTCATACTAGACATCCGCAATCCACTAGATGGTCTTCTTGAAAGGTTTTGTATCTAGAAATTCATATAAAGGACATAGTAAGGACAGCATATGCTTTCTTAGCAAATGTAAGGGTAGCCTTCAGGCACATGGACAAGGAAATGTTCAGAAATATTTATGTAACCCATGTGAGGCCAAAGCTTGAATATGCAGCTCCCTTTGGGAATCCACACTTGAGAAAGCACATAGTTAAGCTGGAAAAAGTTCAAAGACATGCCACGAAACTGGTGCCAGAAATACACAATCTCAGTTATGAGGAGAGGCTAAGGGAATTAGACTTACCATCCCTCGAAACAAGAAGAATGAGGGGGATATGGTGACGGTTTATAAATTCCTTCATAGTTATGACTGAGTGGATAGAGATCGATATTTCGATATGGCTGGCACTAAAATTAGAGGTCATAGTTTGAAGCTTCGCAAGAAAACTTCTTTGCAGGATGTAAGGAAGTACTTCGTTTGTGTAAGAGTAGTTGATAATTGGAATTCGCTAAGTGAGGAGGTAGTTACTGCTAATTCAATCCATAGTTTTTAGGACAAGTATGATAAGTATCACTAAGTACAAAACTGGAACCGACCAAGAGACTGGGAGTTACGAGCATGGGGCTCTTTCCCGTATGAACAATTTGGAAATTACTTTATTTATATTATCTCATTAAGTTTAATTTGCTTATTCTGAGGGTCTGTACCTTAATCAGTCATCCATAGCTTTGTTTTTTTAAACAAATAAAATCTTTACTAAAGGAAACATAATTAAAATGGGTTCTATCATTTGTTCAAGAAGTCTAGAATTTCCGTTCCAGCCTCCTTGTCTTCAGTATTTGTGATACTCTCGAAGGAATACATGGAGATAAACAAAAACAAAAAATCTAAGTCGCCATGAAGCTCGTCAAGACCCATCCTCCTTCCCATTATTTAGTGCTTGAAAGTTTTAATCTCATGTGACAGAAAGTTGTGGGCAGGCTGAGTAGCTGTAGCAAAAAGAAAAAACGAATATTTTTTCTGAACTCCCTGTACACCCCACTGCCTGTACCCTGTACAATGAATCACGAGTCTGAAGTGGCTATGCCTCCAATGGAAAAACAGACTGTTCACGGGTTGTGCAAAGACTCTACAAATTGTGCATTTTCTTCCTTAAAGTGCCCTTTATTAAATTCCAGTTTCAAAATTTTACACATAGCACTCTCTACTTTAATGTTGTTGTTCGGAGATATTTATACTAATGTGTTGGAAACATGCATATAGCTAATCTAAACCTAAACACATAAATATTTTACAAATTATGTGAGCATTCCAAGCATAACTGTACAATGCAATGTTATATATTATGAGGTTTAGACAAAAGGTTATGTAAACTGGGAGGCATGCAATCAAAACATGAAAGTAACATGTATACAGATCTGTTTCATACCCGGGGGTACATTCTCCTTAGTTGTACCTTCATATTGGTCGAATGGCTCTACAGTGGTTAGATGCCTATCTTTCCTGGATTTGCGGGATGTGGTCATAGACCATCCTATATCATAGAGTAATTCCAGTAATTCCACAAAAGTAATTAGGGACATTCCAATAAAGAGTCCGAGATTTCCTCCTAGATTGCTAAGTAATGAGTCCCACTGAAAATTAGAGAATAATCTTTAAAGGAATATATTTTTTGATATTGCACGTTAAGGAGACTTCTCATCTAAAGAAGCTACAGCAAACAAGAGTACTAACATTTATCCCACCCAACAAATCAATGTCTCTCATGCATGTCATGCACCCTAGATAGCTTTTCTTTTTACTGATGAAAAGATAAAAGGAAAACAATAACTATACTTATTATGAAGTCAATATTTCTTAGCATAGGGCTTGCATATAAATTTAGGCAAAAATTTAAACAATAACCGTATCTGAGAACTTACCGTATATGAGGGACTCTCTTTTATTGTTTCCAAACTGAAGGAATCAAGATAGAGATGCAAACGAACTGTATCCAGAGATGACCTGTAAAGTAAAACAAACATGAATATTCAATTAAGTATGCAAAACTGCACTACAGAAAAATGTAAACGACATAAGTACTTGCTGTTACAAAGAAACTGGATATCTTTCAGCATGATGGCTAATCTCGCTGAATTCAGCAAGATCATCACTATGAAAATTGCTGCACATCCTCATATCTTCATGCACTGTTAAGTGCAAAATAAAAAAAACATGATCACTAAAGAGGGGATGCAGAATTTCACTATAGTAGTCCCTGCATGCTTTAGGAATGAAATGAAAGGGATGTCCTTGGTAGGTGGGGTAGTTCATATTCATACAACTACATGTAGAGGAAGAACTTATTGGTAATATATCTAGTGGCTGGAAGAAAGCTTGCACTTCCTGCATGTCACAGGAAGTAATACATATGAAAAAGCAGATAAAGGGGTGCCAATCTTTTCTAGGAATTTTTTTTTTTATTTCAAGACAACCGAGAGAAGTGAGGACCAAGTGTGACAGGAGATATGCTCCATTGTTTCAGAGTCATATGTCATATTGTGCAAGGTTTTGGTTTAAAATGGAAAGATGGACTTGTGAATAACCAAATACATGAAGTGTTGGATACTGAACGAGAGAAAGGTAAACGGAAGGAGAGCAGAAATATACGGGATATATATGGAGAGAATGTTGAGTTTAAACATCAAGTGATCTAGAGAAGGAAGGGCAATATATAAAGATATGAAGTTGCATGAAAGAGCGGAAATAAATCAATGCAAGAGTACTATGGAAGAATCTAGAAGCAAATATGGGAAATCGACTGTTAGTAATAGATCTTTATGTACCTGGCAGTTAGAAGAGTAGTGTGGGGAGGAAGTATTTAGGAATAGAGATTATTAAATGCTTAGTATGGTTTGATGGTGGGAAAGAGCACTCGTGGAAATCTAACTGTGCGGGATCTATAGAATGAGAGTGTATATTTGAAGTCTGATTTTACAAAAAAGTAAAGAGAACAAGGATTAGTGTAAAAATACATGTATAGAGATTATAGTTATGGGAAGTAACCATTTTAAGCATTTGCCACACTAAGTACTGGTAATACAGTAATCAAGCATAAGCTATATAAATGTTACTAGGTGTAGCCTCAAATATTTCAGGCCATTTTCTTATAAAAGTAATGTGAAGGCAGTATGAAAAACAGGCGAGTTAAAAAAAAAATACATACAATGAGACTGAAGAAGGCTTAAGAGAGAGTGAGTGATCAGATGTGAATCTACTGAACAAAAGTAAGGAGCTTTAAAGAAAACCCTAGATGCATTTACAAAGGAAGCAAGTGGAATTAAGAGGCCAAGGAGGAAAAAGAGAAGATATATATTGTCCATCAAGAAATTAACAGAATAATGATATGGAAGGCATCACATGTAAGGTGACTACAAGAGCGAAGTCTTTGAATTAGCAGAGATAAAGGAAAATGTCCACAGAAGTGAAGCCGATGTTCATGATATAAAAAGACTGGCAAATAAGAATTCAGGAGCACAATTGTAGAAGGACTTTCAGGGAAAACTATGTTGGTTTGGAAGAAGTAAACGAAATAAGAAAAGTATGGAAGTTGGTAATGAGGAAGGATGATATGTTGCTGAGAACATCCAAGTGATATGAGGTAGAAGAAGGGGAGTATTTTGAGACACTATAAAATGTAGTGAAAGGGAATGGTAAGACATACGGTTTCTGGAAAAAGGAGAGTGCTCATCTTAAGGAGTGAGGATACAAACAGAAAAAAAGATGCATAGCTATTAGTATACATGAGATTACTGAAGCGGGTCAGATGTAAAGGCAATATTAAGTAGTTTAACTGGTAACTTGTTTGTGAAGATTGATAAATGCTCGTCTTTAGGAGGATGAAGTACCAGTGAACTAGTAAAGAGAATGAATTGCAACGTTTTTTCAAGATCAAATGAGACAAGATAAAGATAAAGGGATCACTCTACTAAATATCCCAGGCAAGGCCTATGGAAAGTTATAGTGAGAAAGATACTTGACGTTGCTATGAAATGGACTGGAGATAAACAGAGTGGGCTTAGACAAAACTGAGATCAAGTAAATTATCAGTTAACTAAAATTAATTATGCAAAAGAATTATTTTGAAAAATCTATTTGTAGCGTTTGCAGGTAAGTTCTTTGCCATCTACAGGATGCTTGTTGCTGACAATCCTCAAGCAATGAATGCAACTGCAGTAACAAAAACACAGCGAATCAAACACTTAGGATAATGTTTATAGGAAGTTAAGCGAGAAATTGCAAACACTCCAGAGGTTAATTGTGGATTGATCGAAAGAGCAAAAAGAACTATGCTGATGCCATTCATCATTTTCTTGGTCTTGCAGTTTTAATTCCAGTTTTAAATATTATGGGTTTTTTTTCTTCTGATTTTCAGCATGTCCAGAATTATACATATTGATGATACATAAGTCAGGGTATTCCAATTATAATATTTGTACGCCATCTGGTGTATTCAATTAAATATAAGATGCTAAAACCCCGAAAATTTAATTAACCAAGCAAACTAAAGCAGTACAATAGCCTAAAGGTGAAAAAGAATGGGGAGGCAGCAGGAATTTGTCTTACCCTGCCCATTTTCACCTCTTCAACATCTGCTTTGTGTAAAAAACATGCCTCCGGGATGATGGAATTGTCAAACTTACACTCCTCTAAACCTTTTAGAGGGTGATTACAACACACGGAACACGAATGATATATTCTTTATCCCCCGGTACCAGGAAAAGCTGCAAATATTCCCAAAAGAATTTACTTACCCGTTGCAAAGATCTGCTCCAGCAATACTCTGTTTGATGTTTTGAACAATGGTATAGAATCGGGTATTGTCCTCACTTGATGTAACTTGTGGCTGGTAAACAATCTCACTGCAAAATTTAAAATTTATATTGTAAGGTATATATATATATATATATATATATATATATATATATATATATATATATATATATATATATATATATATATATATATATATATATATATATATATATATATATATATATATATATATATATATATATATATAAATATATATATATATATATATATATATATATATATATATATATATATATATATATATATATATATATATATATATATATATATATATATATATATATATATATATATATATATATATATATATATATATATATATATATATATATATATATATATATATATATATATATATATATACACACACACACACACACACACACACACAGAAAAGGTAGATCAACAGTAACAAACTTATTAGAATTTTATGATGATGTAAGCCGAATCTGACAGGAAAGAGAGGGTTGGGCAGATTGTATATTCCTAGACTTCCAAGAGGCATTTGATATGGTCCCACGCGGGAGACTTATTAAGAAGCTGCAAGCAATGGTGACAATAGGCGGGAATGTCTTGGAATGGATAAAAACTTACTTAAGAGGTAAGGGAACAGAGGGTTAGAGCAAGACAGTGTCTGAATGGAGAAGGGTTAGTGCTAAGATTGTGAAGAAAGTAAGAGACGAGAACAATGGTAGAGAACTTCAGGAAGACCTAAATAGTCTGCATGAGTGGTCAGAAAAGTGGCTAAGTGGCTAATGAAATTCAATACTTCTAAATGTAAAGTAATGAGAATGGATGCAAGTGCAAGAGGGCCCACAATAAGATGTTGTGTAAGTCAGGAAGTTCCATGAACAGTTATTGATTAATGCCATAAATAGTTGACTATATCAAATTTGCAATTTGTTTCTTAGTTTACAAGCAACCATCAAATATCAACTAGGACATCATAATTAAGACATAAGGCTAAATGCTTAAAGGAACACTGGGAGGCACATAGTTATAAGATGCAACTGAAATATCCTTTAATGTCACCAAAAACTGGATGTATAACGCTAGGATGAACACCAAACTAAAATTTGGCACAACAAACCCCAAATAATTCCTACTAAAAAGTGAGTGAGAGAGAGAGAGAGAGAGAGAGAGAGAGAGAGAGAGAGAGAGAGAGAGAGAGGAGAGAGAGAGAGAGAGAGAGAGAGAGAGAGAGAGAGAGAGAGAAGGAAATTCCATTTGCAGCAAGACTTTCAAAGTTCGCATAGAATACATAAAGGGATACGAAAGGGCAAAGAGGCAAGAGCTCTAAATAGCGAGAGGCATTATCAAGGAGACTGGAGTCAAAAGATGTGACAACAATTTGGCTACTGATAAACTGAATTCAGATAAGATAGCAGGACCAGTTCCCTAACAAAATGGGGAAGCTAAGTCTCAAAAATGGTTAAAAAGCAACGAATAAAACAGAACATTAAATGATGTGGAAAATGGGAAATGCAATCATGGAGAAAGACAGGATGAAACGTATTTTAATATTATTATGGATAGATATCTACATTTACAATCAACCACACAAAGAAGGAAAAATACAAAATAATGGGCATCTGATATAGCGATAATACAATCCATATTCGACAGGGTGTCCACAAAGTCTGGGTACATAGGAGATTTCTCTATGCAGCCTATTCAATCGAGTTCACCTGAATTTTGTAAAGCGCATCATATTATGCATTGAAAATGATGGAAATCATATTGAAAATATTATTTATTAACATTAGATTTAAATAAAATTGTTTTGTTTTAAAAGTGTGTTAATCTCCTGTGTACCCAGACTTCGTCTGGGTACACAGGAGATTAACACATACTTCTAAAACAAAACAATTTTATTTAAATCTAATGTTAATAAATAATATTTTCAATATGATTTTCATCATTTTCAATGCATAATTTGATGCGCTTTATAAAATTCAGGTGAACTCGATTGAATATGTCTGCATGGTGAAATTTCCTATGTACCCAGACTTTGTGGACACCCTGTATAAAATGGTGAACACATCAGCAGTATAAATTGGCACAAAAGTGATGGTAAAGACAAGTAACTTTCACAATAAGATGAGAAACAGCAATGGAGCAAAGGTATAAAGAGAGAACGATTAATTACAATTACAAAACTATAAAGATACTTACTTACAAGATGGTGGACAATCACAGTTTAAAATACCCTTTTGATACGAAAAAGTCACAGTTTCCATGCATATCTCTAGGGAAAGAAAAAATCCCATAATGAGTATTTATTACAGTAATAAACATCTAAAAAAAATCATAAGTATTGACAATAACGATGTAGTCTGTATATGCACAATATAATTACTGTATCATACTATGATTTGCATTGAAAGGCGAGCAGTAGTTGACTGGCTTCGAAACATTGCCCTTTACATTATACACAGGACTCTGGCCAGATGTGCAGTTACAGCGACGCCAATATTCCATTTCCACACACAGTTTTTTGCAGCGCTGAAAAAACACAGTCTTATCTTTTATCCAAATTAAATGTAAGTATTACCTGAATGCAATGACTATCAATACATTTATTTGCAAGAGAATTACATCCATTGAGCTCGAAGAAATGTTGGTATTATAAGTATAGTTGATTTTGGTCATTTTCATAACAAAATAGAAAATAACATTGTTCCAAGAAAACTTACAATAGCAGAGTATTCTTTGAATACATCAGAATCACTTGTATCTTTACACTTTCCATGTGGAGGACCCACTCTTTCTATTTTTTTCTGAGAATACAGAAGCATATAACTTAGTGGTTGGCATGTACTTGGTAATGCTTAAGACACCTCAAAGGGCGAAAAAAAAATCTCTAAAAATTCAATAACAACTTCCCATTTGTTAATATTTTTTCTCATATGTTCATTCCAAGTCTTGCTTATTATTAAGCCTTACAACAGATATAAAATACATTACCCGTCTGACAGATACAGAAACGCTAAGACCTGGAGATATATTAAACCCTTCATCTTCTGGAAATGGTAACTGCCTTGGACTGTGTACTATCACCCTGGCTCCAATATCCGGTGAGAGCAGGGAGACATACTCACTAGCAGCAATATTTAAAGTCAGCCTGATGCCATTCTGGTAGGTAGAAGAGTAATATATATATATATATATATATATATATATATATATATATATATATATATATATATATATATATATATATATATATATATATATATATATATATATACACGCACACACACACACACACGTGGTTGTCAACTTACAATAATGAGTTTCCAACGTACCAATCGTAAGCTGACTCGGTCATAAGTTGGTCTATTATTTATGTGCAAAAATTACCAAATGGGAAGGAATAGTGCAGTATACTCCATGATAGAATAAAATAACTTTTAAGTCACATTGCTCAAAAATTTATTTTATATCTTCAACACTATAATATTTAGTTCATTATTTTTATAATCATTTCATAATTTTCTTACTTCAATATTGTTATTATACAAAAAGAAAAAAGCAGGAATTATCTTGCATAAATTCGTTAGTCATGCTCGTCCGCGAGTAATCAATGTCGTTTTCAGAGGCAACGAAAGTATCTGAATGCCAGATCAAAACTTAGCACGAGGGTCTGCCCCTCTCTTTTTTTATCTCTTACTTTATTTAATTTCCCTCCAATTCCCTTATATCCTTAATCCCCTCCCCCTTTTATCCTCCTATCCTATCCCATAAAAAAAAAAAGAGGCAACGCACGGGATAAGCCAGAGCTTTTGTTTTCACAATCCAGCTGAGCTTTGATTTGTTCGTTTCTTTTTTTTTCTCCTTGTAAATTCTAATTACCATTTTATCATCTTACTTCACCATTTACTTCTTCATATTATCATTATTAATATTTTTATTATTATTATTATTATTATTATTATTATTATTATTATTATTATTATTATTATTATTATTATTATTATTATTATTATTAGTAGTAGTAGTAGTAGTAGTAGTAGTAGTAGTAGTAGTAGTAGTAGTAAACTTTTAAAAAGCTAAGACACAATTAGTGTGTGTGTACTGAGTCTGCTGCTAATTGCTGCCAGCAAACGAGATTAGAGAACAAGCATATCACTGGGATGCTAGCACTGCCAGTAGCGGAAAACTATCAGAAGCCCTGTTAGGAAAAACTTGCTCTTCCATAATTATACTATATTTAAAGAAAAGTTGTGTACTACAGATGACCTTGCTGGTTATGAGGTTACATAAAACATAGGAGAAATATAAGTAAATACAGAGAACAATACGGAAAGTGAGCAATAGAGTTGACAGTGTTGGAAGAAATCAGGAGATGTTTACAGCAGACTGGAAAGTATTAAAACTACTGAATCAAAGAAGTGTATGCTATTCTTCTATGGAGGAAATTAAGTTAACAGATAACACTGTCATAGGTGATAGTTTTGCTTTCATGCATAAATACGAAAGAGGTGAGTGATAACAGAATAGTGATCTAACAATTTTTGAACAAAATACTACAATCACTGAAAGGCTAAAGCAAGGTTGAAAATCCGGGGAATAGTGTCGGGTAAAAACAGGTTAAATGGTGGACCTTAATTTGAACAGCAAAGAAAAAATTAGCATTAGAGAGATTATGTTGAATTAGTTTGAAAACTCCGTCTGAAATATAAAATTTATTTCTATGCTGACCTCTTAGCAAGACAGCCATTACAAAAAGAAGAAATAAAAGCAATGATACATGGAAAAGTATTCAATTATATTTATATTTAAAACTCAATTATGCAATTGCGCAAAAGCATGCCCAAAAAGAGTGATGAGACAGAGCCCTAGCTTAAGCAACTTACAGAACCAGGTCTTAGGTACATATTGGTTAATGTAAGAGGAAGAGTTATGAAAAGTAGACACACTATAACTGAATTTACAAATGCTTACATAGCTAATTATACCTTATTAATGATGGAAAAAGAGTAAATTTATAAATATTAAAGGAAGCAATATTAAATATGGTGCTGGAGTAAGTTAGGAGACAAAAGTTTGCAAGAAGTAAATTTTACTAAATTATGAAATAATTATGAAGCATCTAAGGTATAACGTCCGAAGAAACGAGTAACAGCAAACCTAGAATTAATAAGAGCTCATATATCCAAGTGAAATCATAAGGAAGTTATTTTTAACAATTTGTCAAAAATGCTTATCATTGTGACTTTATTAGAGTCTGTCCTTTATACACAAGCGTGGTACCCTTAGGTCTACTGGAAGGGATTCGATGATCAGTGTTTATTGAAAAAGGATTTATGGCTGGTGGCAACTGTAATATACATTTAATATATCCATAATCATATATTTGCAGTGTATAATTCCTTTCTCTTCAGTAGTTGCAAATCGTAACAATATTAGTTAATATATGACACCCAAATTTACCTAATCAAAACCGTAACACAAAAATTGCGGATGCATGGCTTCAACATGCCATGTCCGTCATCGCCTCTACTAAGTTATTTTCCAGTTTTAAAAAAATAAAATCAGGAAGAGAAGGCGTGCTAGCATCCTCCCCACCCTTCTTCCATTTAGTGGTTTCATATGGCAGTCAGGAAACATAGGTCCAGAATTCTTTTTTTTTTTCCATTATCAGGGACATCACTGAAGTTGCAAGGAATACGAGTGCAGAGATCTTTCATCTCAACCACTAAGGGTAAACACTAAATAATATAAAATTAAATACTGAACATAATATACGTCAAAGTTTATCTAGAAGCTATGTCATTTACAGCTTACCCTTGGTCCAACCATGTAAGATTTTCGTGGTGAAGCATAAAATGTCTTGTTTTTCCGCGTTATTTGATGGAATGCGGAGTTAAAAGTATAGCACATTCCATACTTATCACTTGTCCACGTGTGAAATTGTCTGTATAAAGAGAATATTACATTTCGTAAGTAAAGAGTGAGACACATCGCATAGTGTATGCTTATAAATGTAAAAAACTATAATTTCTTAACAAGATGCCGATCATGTTTAACCCAGCAGAGTGGCCACAACTAAACAAAAACGGGAAGATGGCAAAGGTGCATCTTACCTTTGCCATCCTCACTCCTTCCAACAACAAAAACTTCAGCGAAGAAGGGAATAACAGCCCTAACTCACCTGTCTTTTTTAATCTGTTGTTACACGTTGAAAATATGGACGAGATATTCTTATCTTCCAGGATATTGCACAGTATTGTATATATGATAAGAATTGTATCTTCGAGCCTATAAACCAGCATCATTTAAAAAAATCTGAATATAGAATATCGCAAGTTTTCACTATCTCCCACTACACTACATGGCAGGCTACCCACATACACCAAGGAACGTTAAAACAACACCTGGAACGTTATTACACAAAACAAATGACATCTCTTCACCCTTGCCCACCCCAAGAATGTCCATACCCAGCTAATTCGCCATTCCATCTGTCACTCAACGACAACACACAGCTATATGCACAACCTCCTGACATCCATCTTTCTGAATCCTCCCTTTCCCGTAAAGACAGAGTCCACCAGGCAAGGTTGCGATGTGGGCACCACCCAGCCCTTTTGAGCTGCCAGAAGAGGCTAGACGCCGCAGTCAGTAATGCTTGTCCACGATGTAGCACAACACATTCAGCTAAGCACATCATTGAAGACTCCACCACTTGCAACCACGTTCACAAATAACACTACACACACTCCCTGAGAGCTCTGTGGGAAAGTCTCGGATCAACAATGGTCTTTCTTAGTACTCGGAGCTGCAGCTAGACATCCTAGGGAACGTCAACAACAACTAT
Source organism: Halocaridina rubra (assembly GCA_037179515.1). Classification (NCBI taxonomy): domain Eukaryota; kingdom Metazoa; phylum Arthropoda; class Malacostraca; order Decapoda; family Atyidae; genus Halocaridina; species Halocaridina rubra. The sequence continues at coordinate 154,524 of JAXCGZ010013217.1, forward strand.
TTTAGATACACTTTTATATGTATTTTTGTTTGTTTCTATGCATCCTACAGCCTATATGGAATCAAGTAATTCTCAACACTCAACAGAGAGATGGAATAATATATTTAGCCACAAGCTCATCTGTTTTATAGTACTGCAGGCAACTAGGGTGCATGCCTCATCCCATGGAAACTTTGTAAGACCCATGCTTCCCCTTCCATCACTGTTACCATGTCAGCAAACAACACTATATCTCTCTCGGGTGGAGTCCATTACCTTATTTTTCTCTGAAATGCATAGCTATATACGCATATAAAGTTTAAATTATAAACTATTGCACTTAAATGATTATCTATGTAATAATTAGCACTGCGGTTGTCTCTCAATGTTAAATCCACAGTTGATGGGAAAATTTGTTTACGAGTTGAATTCTTGCTTCAATATTTTAGAACATATCATAGATATGTTTCTAATTGACCCTTTTTGAATATATTCCTAGGCAAGTATTTTCTAAAAACTGTGCAATTCCAGACGAATCAAGTGAGAAAAAATCGAGAGGGGGATGGAGAACATATGAATAGCACGGACATACTAGTGTTTGCCTTGGGAAGGCTCAGAGGAAGCAGGAATGGACGAGAATACTTTTTTGTAGAAAAAAAAATGACAAAAGTGAAAATTCAAATACGCTTAATTTCCTTTCTATTAAATCTAAAATCCCTCTCCACCATCCTTAAGTTTATAATACTCTTAACAGGCTGCATGAAGGCAAACCAAAAAAAAAAATGCTCTGAGGAAGGAATAGCTATTTTTCTGTTTCCATGCGGCCCGTCAACACACACCCTCCTTTCCACTTTTTATTTCTTGAAAGTATTAGTTTTGTAAGAATAATGTTACATGCTGGCTCGGTGTCTATGATGGAAGAGAATGTGTATTATTTTCTGAAATCTTCATGAACTGGGACGTACACCTCCGTAGCCGATAGAACCTTTAAAGTGGATCACCAATGTGAGCTGCAATTGGAACTAGAGTTCCATCTCTTTTTTGAGAGCGACAAAATTCCAGACTGGCAACACCTCCACCAGAGAGAGGCTAATGACGGGGTGCATGAAGACTCAGAAAAATATTCTGTTCCTTCTTAAAGCTTCCTTTAGTTATTCAGAATGTTTTCATATATTTATATGTGATGGATGTTTAAGTAAAAAACATGGGTCAGGCCCTGACTTCTGAATAGGTCATGACATTACTCTCATTATAGGTCACTCACCTATAAGAACAAGGGCGACGATCAAAACTACAGGTGACGATGAATTTTTCTTCTGGAATAGAATAGTTCTGAAGGTCTTCAGGAGAAGGTGAATAAATACCCATGATATCAGAGAAGTCTGGTGCTCGACTCTTTTCAAACAATGTTTTTACTTTTTCTTCATCCAAAGTCCCATTTGCAAAGGACTGAAAATCTGTAATAAATTAGATCAAAAACTTTAGTTAGTACAGTATGTGGTGCTCAGTACATTCACTGTATACTTTAACATATGACATATGGCACTGCAATTTAAGGTTAATATTACGTACAGAGTAATTAAATTCATTATCGATTTTAAGTTGTTAACATGTTCGGATGTGATAATATATTAGGTATTAGGCATTTTTAATGGAATTGAAGATGCATACCACACTCTTGTACAAAAATAAGAAGTTACAGTATAATGCTGGTGTATTATGTACAGCTTACCTTCATCTGTCCAGCAAAAATCTTTTACACAAGAAGGGCATCGCAATTTCTGAGAATTTTTGATGATGATAGTTTCCCTGTAATCTTGAAGGCCAGACATTAGTTTTTAGCAATTTTATCAAATGATGAATTTAAATATTTCAAATATCACAAGTAAAGCATATTGGAAAACTAATATTACAATACAGTTCAGTTAGCAAAGCTGGGTATATCCAGAAAATCTCTTTCACCATAGATCAGTGATACCTTCAAAAACAACAGAATAAAAAAGGAAAACTGGAAAAACACATTACTTCTATGCTTATACAGTGCAAAGACACTGATGGCATGTGTTTCTCTTGCATTTACAAGCTGGTTGCATATTCTACAATACTCTTCACTATGCAGTACAATACAAGAAAATTTATTATATCGACACTGATTGCAGTTTTTTAGTATAGTGCCAGTTATAAAAAAAAGATAAAATACCAGCCAATTACTATGGCAAATGATGTCTTCAAGAATGAAGGGGTTACTCTGACATAACAATAAGAAAAATATGGCAAAGATAATAAAAACAAATATCGCGAAATAAAAAGCAATATAAATTTGAATCATCATTTTCACACCAGTACTACTTTTGAATATGTAATGACACTCTCAGTGCACATACAATTAAAGCTTTGAAAACGTTATGGCATGTTCCGATGAATTTGAAAACCATCCAGAAGAAGAAGTCATAATGACAATCATAACTTTCTATAGACCTAATGCCGTCTTACCCCTTCAACTCCCCATCATGGCGTAGTCACGACATATTCACTGCATTCTAACCTATTCTCTCCCTTGTACATTCTTCAGTCCTATTCCTCCAACTACCAGGTGGTCTATACCAGATTTTCTATACCTATGTTAAGCCTATAAACCTTCCTACTACTAATCTATTATTCTCTTATTTTGAAAGCAAGTTTCAAATTATCTCAAGATATTTCACAACATTCTTCTTTACATGTATTTATAATACTTCATATGCAATTCCAAACTTCGGATATGCACTTTCATTATTTTCTATAGCCACTTTCATCATTACGTAGCCTTCTCTAAGGTACCTCATTTCAAGCCTGATATTACCACTAGTTTCTGCTGCGTTGGGAAGAGTAAGTGTAAGGCCGTTTTCACACCAAAGTGACACGTCGCACGTGGCATGCCAGTTAAAAACGAACACCCGAAAATATATGAAACATTTCACACAGAGGTGGCGTGGCACATGGAACGTGTCACGCCACTTCTGTGTGAAAGGTTTCATATATTTCCGGATGTTTGTTTTCAACTGGCGTGCTACATGGCATGCCAAGTAAGACGTGCCACTTTGGTTCGAAAGCGGCCTAACTGTAATCATTCCTTATTCAGAAGTAGACTTTATATATTACAGTACCCTAATCATTCAATCAGTAAACCAGTAGCGAAGTCTTTTTCCTTCTGGGCTCTTTTTCCTATCTCTCCTTCCACACAACTACATTTTGATGCTGAATACTGTGTGTGTGTATATATATATATATATATATAATATATATATATATATATATATATATATATATATATATATATATATATATATATATATATATATATATATATATATATAGCTCTGGCTTCCCTTCAAAACGCATAAATCTTTCGCCTTATAAATATATATATATATATATATATATATATATATATATATATATATATATATATATATATATATATATATATATATATATATATATATATATATACACAGTGTGTATATATATATATATATATATATATATATATATATATATATATATATATATATATATATATACACATACAGTATTTATATACATTAATCTGTTTCAAGAAAAGCAAGTGAATATTGTAAATGTGGATGGTTATGGCTACATAAGGAAACTGAAAGATATTTCTTTGGAAATCCTTAGTATTTTCAAGTATATTTATCTTATACTCATCTTGAAAAGTATCCAATTTACAGAAAAAAAATTATATATATACACACTAAGACACAAGAAAAAGAAGTTAGCAACTCATCAAAGAAAATACATAGCACCCTTTTAAATCTGCAAAAAGCATCGAACATACCATTTGCAAAAGCGTCTTTCAGTCTACTCTTGATCTTATCAACACATTTCACTCATCTCAAGATACAATCCTAAATCATCCCCTTCCACACACACAAAGGTAAAAAGCTAGACCCATCATTAATATCCTCCAATTTTGCTACTAATTCCGTCTTCTTTAACCAAGCAACAAAATATCCCATCCCATCATATGATTTCAGCATCTCAATATTAAATTTACTCTTCGCCTCCATGACTTTCAAAGATCCATATAGCTTGTGGTATAAGAAAAAACAACGGACGGAAAATTCACCATTCCACATGGAAACTGGTTTAGAATATATATGATACAAAACACTAATTAATGGCGTCCACTATGAATAAGAAAGCCCACCATAAAAGTAATTGACAATAGTCAACACAACTTCCAACTATCCCCTCTGTCTCTGCCCCCCACCTGCGGGCCAGAAGTGGAAGGTCCGCTCACCCTCAAGGGTGAACATCCAGGAAACAAAATCTGTCTCTGCCTCTCTTCGCCCCAACTCCTCAACTCACTTCTCTCTAAGCACTACTCCCCCATTCCCATCAACACTTACTGCTCTAATCAAAGCATTACAAATTATCTTACACTTTAGAACAATTTTTGTTTTATCTCTTTGAAAATATCGTTTTTTCCCTATTTAATGTGTACACTTATGCTGTATAACTTAAAACTAAATTCAAATTTCCATTACATGTCTCACCTCTCAGATTGTAGTCAAAACAGCTGAAATCATCACAAAACACCTCAATATTACAGAGTGGGTTGAAGGAAACTGTCTCTTTGTAATTTTCTGAAATAAATATTAGCTTCAACATCAACCTCACTTCTCACTGTTTATTCTCAATGTAAGAAATATATAAATTTCACCCTGATGCCATGATGTTTTTTTTTTATAAAATAAATCAAATATGAAGCCACATGCATTTATTTCTGTTAACAACTTCCCTTAGTACAGCAAAAATCCTACTTACTGATGGGACAATCACCAGGTTTTACTTCCTCATAAGCATTTTTTCCTTCACTTTCAGAATTGGCTTCGTCTTTTAGATATAACAAGTATTTGTAGTATATACTGCAACGTGTTCGAATATCTTTAATCTCGCTTACTGTTAGCTGTTTCTCTGGAGACTGCTTAGATGATGCTTTAAAGAGATCAATGAAATATAATTTAATTTTATGATCAAAACAGAGGTGACTTACACGAAGGTAATACATTAGGAGTAACTTTGCATTACTGCTTAAGGAGCATAAGAATAATTTTAAAATAATTATCAAATAATAACACTTTACCGGCAATCACTGTCATGAAATAATTACAAGTACTTTCAATACAAGTATTTTATTGTAAGGATGACAAGTACAAGTGCAAAAGACAAAGATGCATAGTTCTAAAGTAATAGTGGTGCGCACAAAATATGGAAGTGTATGGGAAATAACACTGTGATGAAAATATCATTAATTGAAATGTGTGACAATCTAGGTCAAAGAGTTCATAATGAACTCAAGCTTATTCTCAGCTATCTTGTTGAAAGAACAAGTATTTACTATCACTGATAAGTATAAAGTTACTCAAAATGTGAATTTAAATGATAGGAAACTATCCACTCATATTCTAGTAGTAAATAGATAATGTAACATATCTCGCAGTACATTTGTCAAACTGTAGCAAGCCTAAGACACAGAATAGAAAAGCATAAAATAATTCCGTTTACTTAAACAAAAGTGACTGAAAGTTCAAAATGAAGATGTTTTTAGATAGAAACCTCACCTGATCGTTTATCCCTCTGATGTATAGACGAGAGATGACCGAGGATAAATTTCTCCTGATTGAGCTACGAAAAAAAAGCAGTAATATTTAGACTTCAAACTATTTGTATTGCATGCAAGCACAGATTTCAGGCAGGTGATTAGCACATGGTTTACATACACAGAGAGCAACTACAGCCTTAATATTAGAAGATGTCAGTATAATATCATACCTGAATGTTCTGTATACTGTTGTAGGTTTCATATTAATATAAGTTTACACACGTCATATTGTATGTTGAACCTACGAAGCACTAGAAAACTACATACATAGCAAGTGGGGCGTTTAATCTCAGAACCTTACATAACATTGGAAACAAATTATAGTGAAATTTTGATTAAATGTGATGCTGTACACCATAATATGTACATTATAAACAATAATAAAAATACCAAATGTGAAAACTTGGAAGTATAAGGAGCTATGGCCATTGCCCTTGATACTCAAATAAAAAGGTGTTTTGTGGCAGGAAATGGTATTTTTCTGAGCCTCATGCAACCCATACGTCTCACAGGGCCATTGTTCTTGCTACTGAGATAAAAAGGTGTTTTGTGGGAGAAAATAATATTTTTCTAAGATTTCATACAACCTATCAAGTTTCTCTCTTGGCGAGGCTATGCTGTATCTGAAGTCGAGTCTGTTTTTTTTTTTTTTTTTTTTTTTTTTAAAGAGAAGAACATAATAGTTCTGGAAAATGCTCATATGAGTGATCCGCTAATACTGGGCTTACAGGTAATGGGGACTGACACTCCAGCTCACAAAAAAAATTCAGTAAACTACATTGTTCATCACCTATCGGTTGCTATGCTATCACTGATCTCTTATTCTATACCATGAGAGATCACTACTTCCAAGATGAAAATAGGGGGAGAAGACTCGGTATTGCCAGTATGCATGAAGAATCACTAAAATACTCTCTTGCCCAGATAAACTACCAGTGATGGTGTGTGGGCATACATCCCGTCGAAAGTATGACAATATGAAACACATAATGGCAAGGCAGCGCATTTCTAACTTTTTGGAAGGGAAGGAAGGCTTAGTTATATATGCATGTATTTTTTTTTTCTAATCTACCAGTGTGTTCCTGTAATGGGGACTAATGACGTGTAGTGTAGAACAAGCTGCATGGGATGTATAAAAACGACTACTAAATGATGGCTATGGAAGATATTACTATACTCTAAAGGTATATAATATAGTGTCAACAAACAACATTTGCAATATTGAGAGAAAAGGGGGTAACAATTGTCACTTCTAATACATAAAAAAAATCCTATACTATACTCATGTGAATAAGCTATAGAGGCTGATGATAAAAATATATCAATAAAAAAGAGCTTAAGGGAGAGTTCATGTCACTCATGTAAAAATAATATGCCATCATTTCTTTCTATTATAAGGCACACTGCAGCTTTAATTTGTTGTATGAGGACGCTATATATTATGGTAAACTATAACTGTATAAGAAGGCCACCCAGTAGCACTGAAAGTATTCTCTTATTTTCTGCAATGGAACGGAATACTTAATTAAATTTTTCTTTCGTCATGTGAAATGAGTCTATGCATTTTGGAAGTGTTAGGCTGCGTTTACACCAGGCGAATCGAATCGATTCAATTCATGAAGAATCATTTGACTCAAGTTATTTTGAATCAGTATAGTTCCCACTGACTGAGTCTGAGTTAACACTCGACAGGCAGTACCAAAGCAGCTTATCCAGCAAGATTCCTCCCATATACCTGTCTTAATTTTCATTTTTATTTTTTTGACATCTAGAACCAAACGAAGCTAGAGAATATATATATATATATATATATATATATATATATATATATATATATATATATATATATATATATATATATATATATATATATATATATAGAGAGAGAGAGAGAGAGAGAGAGAGAGAGAGAGAGAGAGAGAGAGAGAGAGAGAGAGAGAGAGAGAGAGAGAGAGAGAGAGAGAGATCCACCCTTACCATAGTCTAAATATAAACAGCAGATGCTCAAAATTTTCACCCTCCACCGGGCCTCATCAGGAGCTCATATTGAGGCCCAATCTCGGTGCATAAGATTGCTAGGATCATATATAGCATGTCATTCTCGCAATAAATTGATCAGGACGTCCGATAACATGGTGCTTACTACTCGCCTGATTTGCCTTCACAGATGAAAAAATGGGTCTGAACCATTCAGTGATTATGAATCGCCAAGAATCGGCATGATTTGAATTGACTCGATTCGCATGGTGTAAACGGTTTCAGTGAAATTAGTGTGACTAATCAAGAATCATGAATTGTTTTGATTTTTCATGAATTGAATCAATTCGATTCGCTTGGTGTACATGCAGCCTTAGTTTATTGTGGAGCCTAGGAACTTGGAGGCCCAGGATTTATGAAAGTTCTCTCCTTGCATGAATGGAAGGATACTGAAAACCCTCCTTGAATATATCAAGGTAGATTTTCAGGTCAGCCCCTCTGAGTTACACCCAACCCCTGGTATAACATATCGCGATTTAATGGACTTCGGATTTAATGGAAAAAAATCGGCAACAGCAGATCTTAGTATTTCTCAGTTGTGGGATATATATATATATATATATATATATATATATATATATATATATATATATATATATATATATATATATATATATTAATATATATATATATATATATATATATATATACACGAACAATACTTTTCCTACAAGGTGGCTGGCTAACTCAAAGCAAAATACTTTAACTCTCTGTGGGAAGAAAATGCAGAAGAGGGGATTCCCATGTTCCTTGCTCAGTCCCATATAGTCAACTTTTACGACACGCAGGGGAACACGGAGGAAGTATTCTTACCCCCCTTCCTTCAGGGGGTATATAATAATAATAATAATAATAATAATAATAATAATAATAATAATAATAATAATAATAATAATAATAATAATAACTTCTATTCTCTCAAAAAAATCTAAACGGTAATGATTTATGCTTATAATGTAGACTTATTTGCACCTTTTGCTATGGCTTCAACATATATGTCACCAAAACAATGACTGTTTAGTCCAGTGGGTCTCAACCGGGGTCCACATGGACCCTGGGGGTCCACAGGCAAAATATAACAAATTTGGGGTCCACAGTGATATTTTGGTGGTCCATAAATAGCAATTCCACTTCAGAACGGTTTCTATTACTAAAAATAAAATTCCCATTGTAATTTGCACCATATTGAAATAAGTAGAGAATATATATGAATGATTTTTTCTCACTTTATTTCTTTTATAATTCCTTTTGACCTATCTACTCACCCATCGGTCAGTGGCAAGAACAAACGAATTTAATTGTAGAATAATTTATTTGCATTTGATTAGTTTTCATTCAAAATAAAGCATAATCTTTTACTATTTCTTTGATTATTAATATAATCTCTTTACTTTTTGTTAGTGAAAAATATAATAAGCTTGTCTTTTGTCGAATAACTATGAAGGGGTCCACCAACAAAATAAAAAAATAAGGGAAAAGGGGTCCATGGGTAAAAAAAGGTTGAGAACCACTGGTTTAGTCCATGAAGGCCCTATCTTAGATAGGGCTTTCTAAGTTTTCCCTGACCCAGACAATAATAAATAAATATAATAATAAATCTTTATTTCCAACGTACATTGGGAATTTTAAGAGGGAAGGGTGCTTTTGGAATAACACTTTCCCTCGACACTCTACTCTGCAATATTCAGTCCAAACCCATGTTCCTAAGCTCTATTCTCTCAGTCTGCATAATTTATCATTTAATTGCCTTAAGATGGAAAGAGAGTTTCATCAACCAACTTGTGGAGTGTTGCTTTTTCAGCTCTGTTAGATCCATCCTTATTGCCAACATATGAATCATAGAAATTTTGCAGGAAATCAATCATTCTTACAGCATGTCATAAAAGTGAGCTTTGCTCAGCGGGCGTCTCAAAACCTAACTTAATATATTCTCGCACTGTGAGAATGGGTTTTCTTTCTTCACGCTGACAAAATGCACATACATTAGAACTCACAGACTCTCCTACAGAACTATCCAATCCAATTTCTTATATCTTCTCTCATGACATGAGGAATTGTCAGGAAACTTGCAGAATTGCATTCAACTCTTTCTTTGACATACAGGATATTTGTACTAACTCTAAATGGCATTATTGTAAGGATTTTTTGCGTCATAATTTTAAGTACATTCATGGAACTATGAAAGCCTACAATTTACCATAAGAAGGTACAAAATAAAACAAAATGAATGGAGTTGCGAGGGTTCAGTAAACTGTGCACATTATTCATGTCAACCTTAATGTACTTATCATCAAGATGTGTACCTTATGCATTCATGTGTGGTTGATGGTAGATTTAATTTAAGTATTTCAGAGTGAGCATTATTACCCAATGTTTTTCATCATTGCTTCCTGTTTGTATGAAACCTTTAATGTTACATTTATGCAGATGTGCTAGAGCAGGAGGCTGTCTATTGCTATCCCTTATTCCTCTTAATATTACTTCTTGCTTACATGCACCACTTAAAATGTACCTTTTAGAGATGAACATTCCTCCAAAGCTTCTGTATATTACTCACCTATGTACCCTGGTATTTTCCTATGCCACGCAGGTCAGTATAGTATAATATATGTTCAGGGCTAACCCTGTGATGCTAAAAGGTAAAATTTTTATGAAGGAAAGAGATAAGTACAAATGGCTTCATTTTCTCTCTCTGAAGTCTATACTCCCACTTCCAACTTCTGCATATTTTCTGCAATATTTTTGACAGGATGCAGAAAAAAAAGTATTTTGAGAAGGGAAAAGTATATTTTGCAGTTTCCGTGTTGCACATCAACACTCCTCCCTTTCCTTGTTTATTTCTTGGTAGTTGAAGTCTTGTTAGATATACATTTGTTTGCTGGTTGTTTTCTAAATTCCTCAAGCTGATGCTTACACTCTCATCAACATTAGTGTGGTTGGAAGTGTTATTTCTATCATTTTTAAGAGGGACTCTACTTAAAATTGGTTACACTTCCAAAGGAGAGAGAGACTCTTTACAGGTTGCATGGAGAATCAGAAAATTACGCTTCTCTTTATGCTTCTTTTATATTTAAAACAGTTTCCCAAGCTTTTCGAGAGGAAAGCATAAAAGCAATGTTATAATATACAAGATCTGAATAAAACACCAAATCTTATACAATCATGCAAAGAGTGTGAAGCTTCATTAGCTGTCATTACCTCAATTTTACTGTTAATTGATATTAAGGGAATTCTCAAATTACACTCTAATAATCTTATTCTAAAACTCTTCAAATTAGAAGATTCAGCAAATAAAGATTTTACTCACCTCTGAAAAGCTCTGAAAATCCATAATTTTAGTTCTATCGGGAAACGTAGGATTAGGCAAAGCAAATCTAGCACTTAGATTTTCCAGATTATCTTCTGATTCTTCATTAGTTCTCTTGCCAGCTGATACAGGTCTCTTTTGTGTCGCATGTCGATCGTATTGTAAATGTTTATGCAATGTGTCTGTTCCAGGATATTCATATGGACTTTTTTGTTCCTCTTCCCTATATGCTTCTCTCTTCTTTCGCTGCATCGTGACTGATGTTCCAGTAGTTGTTTCACTTCCTAAAGGAGCTGATGTGGTCATTTCAGTTGTGCTAGATGGGATTTCAGTTAAAGGAGTAGAACTACCGTCATATAAAGTAGATGTCGTGCTACTTTCAGTTTGGAGAGATACAGTAGTATGACTTGTTGTTACTCCATTATCTGTAGTGCTGCTATCACTTACTTCTAAAGTACTACCTGATGTAGATCCACTACTATCTGCTGATAATGTAGTAACACTGCTGTCTGGAAACACAGTAGTAGCACTACTATCTGGAAACGATGTAGTAACACTACTGTCTGGATATGATGTAGTAACACTACTATCTGGAAACGATGTAGTAACACTACTATCTGGGAACGATGTAGTAACGCCACTTGTGGTACTGTCACTAGGATCCGTACTACCTGCTGTAATTCCATCTGGAGCACCCGATGATGCAGAAGTTACTCCGTAAGTAACAGAGGAAGTATCTGAACTATAATCAGTGGATGAGCTGCCACTATAATCGGAATCCGGATCTTCAGTACCATAGTCATATTTCCAAGCTATTTAAAATTAAAAAAATTGACACAAAGTAAAAGAGCTATTTGAAATGAAAATAAATGTTTCAAACATCTCAATTAATATTAAATTCAAGATTAAATAGAAACAAACTTACAAAAGGAATACTTGCCTGAATTTGGATCCCATATGGCATTAGGGTCCTCTGTTGAATAGTCATAGCTACCATAGAAATAGTAGTCATAATCTGGCATAGCTTCACCAAAAGTTTGAAGATTAGTACAAACTGCAGAAGTTGAAAAAAAAAAAACTTGTATTGAGAACCTTAGACACTGACTCATTAGTAATGCTTTAATCTGTTGATTGTTAAGGACATCCTAATAAAATATGTTAGGATGATAGTGATTATAATCATCAATATCAATATCATCATGCAATTCAGTTACACACATTAGAATGTTATTATATTAATTTATTGACAATTCCTAGTTACATGGAAGAAATCATATATACATAGGTGTAAGGCTGGATAGTGTGAGAGGTGGAGGACCAAATAGATGGAAAAAAACTAGAGCAAATTATTAGATAAATATAGACAATTAGATAGACAATATCATTAGATAGATACATAGATAACTGGATGTAATGTTTAACTAATGCACGAGTAGTTGACCTTCAGATGTATATACAGATAAAAGAATGGACAAATGGAAATATAATAACAGATATATATATATATATATATATATATATATATATATATATATATATATATATATATATATATATATATATATATATATATATATATATATATATATATATATATATATATATATAGTGTGTGTGTGTGTGTGTGTGTGTGTGTGTGTGTGTGTGTGTGTGTGTGTGTGTGTGTGTGTGTGTGTGTGTGTGTGTGTGTGTGTGTGTGTGTGTGTGTGTGTGTGTGTGTGTGTGTGTGTGTGTGTGTCAAATTTGCATATCTAAGGTATAATAAAACACATGTGGGTATTTGAAGGTTGTAATAAAGACCTAAAATAACATATTTATGAAGCTAATGTAGCTTTCTTGATTCTTAAAATTTTATAAAAATAAAACTTACTTAGCAACACTATAACCTCTCTGTAAAATTATGTATGCAACATATTACTCCTTATCTTTCACATGCAGTAATGTATACTCAATACTGCATGTGAGACTATTTACATGCATAATCAACTTCTCACTGCTTACGTGTGTCCCAGCCAGCGATATTGATGATCCTGTTAATTATTACTCTGTGTATTTTCTAAGAAAGTAAATGAAAATAAAAACTAATGTATTGTGGACATAAAAGTGAATATGCATTGCCAAGTGTTGTTGCTGCACTCCTTTTTTTTTATTTGCCAATTAAATAAAAAGAATTAGGTGTAGGTTAGGCCTGCACACTCGTAGCCTATGCATTAAGCTAGGCTAAGCAGCTACAGTTAGCATAAAAAAATCTTGTCACTTGATGTGTTGTTTTACTTATTTTATCTCATTATTTGAAGTAATTTTAATATTCCATTATGTGTGTTGAAAGTATTCCACCACAGGGTGGAAAGAGTTATGGTGGACCTGTAAATGAGTATGATATTGTAGCTAGTTATGTCTTAACTGTAAAAATGACAAAGAATGCAAAACATTTATAACTTGTTATTACAGTCTCACTTATGAGACCAAAAATGAAAGAGAAGAGTAATGATTAAATAAAACTGAGTAGAAGAGGATGAGCTGATGGTGCTGAGTATATTGTTCTAACCCCCAAGGGACCATCAGAAAGGAAGGGTAAATGGAAGAGTAAGAGTGGAAAGAGAGAAAACAGGAAAAGGAAAAAAATAATAAATGCACTTAATTATTAGGCCTGCAAAGGGTGCCATTTGAACAGCGTTTCTAAGGGCCAAGCTAGTATCTTGTTGGAGTCACGCTGTAACATGCTTATATTTGTATTGGTCTGCTGCTGTTGTGCAATGCAAAATATCCATGTGGTGAATAGATGAGCTCAAGATCTTGTTCGTGGCTTGTGGGCGTCTGGGTTGGTGTTAGGAGTTGTGTCCAACTGATTGGAAGGCTTCACATTCTACTATATACCGAAGGTGGGATCTTTGGTTTCTTCCGGGCAGAAAACACAATTCTTGATGAGACCGACAGGGATTCCCAACTGCAGCTGTGCCTCAGTCGTATGGTAGAAGCTGACTATAGCGCTCCTGTAGAGGATCTTAGGTAAATCCAGGGGTTTAAGGCTGGTAACTGCTTTGTACCACGAGGTAGAGGCTGATTCAATGGATGTCTTCTTATCCAGACTTCTTAAAATTTCCTGGTGATCTCGGTCTTAATTCATTAGATGATTGGAGGAAGGGATATTAGAACTTCTGTGCAGTGAGAAACTTATCTTGCTGCTTGGTCAGCTTCATTTCTTTTAATGCCAACGAACTTAGGGATTAGGGTGAGGTCAATGGTTTCTCCATGTTGGGAGCCCTGTGGTAGAGGTGGAAGATCTCTGCTGTGATTCCTACTCTGTCGTTGATGACTATTTCTTGCAGGGGTATTAAGGCAGACATTGAGTCTGTGAGAATCATGACATGATTTTCTTAATGGTGATTGATGTAGTCCAGGGGTCTGACTACTAATTCTGTTTGAAGGGAGGAGCATGAGTCTAACAGTTTCCAGGACTCCTCACACTCTCCAATGATGAAAGTAGCAGTTGAAGTACCTGGTTCTTGGTTAATTGAGCAGTCAGTATAGACAATCTAATTGATATATGCTCCAGTATAGTATCTTGTTATGGTATGTATTCTTGAGACTATTGGGCTGACTAACTTTTTCGGGAAGCTTGGCAGAACGATTATGTTGTTGATTGGGTGGTTATTCCATGGTGGAGGTCATCTGTATTCCCAGCAATGGGGTGTCCATTAGTCTGAAATGGATGTCTGCCATGATGCTTAAGTAGGTCATGATGTAAGGCTATGGCTGACTTGAAGCTCAAGCTGGTAATACAGGACTGAGCAGAAGAGGTAATCATTGCTACAGTGGTAGAAATTCTTTATGGTGATTTGAACTTGAGAAAAGGGAAGTTACTTTACGAAGAGATTCTCTGTCATTGTCTACATTGGGGCTCCCAGCTTGATTTTCATCAGGGTGCCCAGAACAATTTAAATTTTTGTCCACTGTAGGTTTTATAGAAATAACAAGGTAGGACATGCATAATTCACAAAATTTCTTGCAGACAGTATGTAAATTGTTCTTAGCACACTAAAGTTTAAGCCTTTGTATATGCCTTAAAAATAAGAAAATATTGAGCTGAACATCTTTCACCAGTCACAAAATTACTACATCTCAGTTCTGTGGTTAGTTCACTGTCCAGATATTGACGCTTGCTGTCCCAGTTCAAGGGGTCTGTACTAGTGACTCTACTTTTATATTGACGACGACAGATACTTTGGTATTGAGAGCAATTACTTTAAGCCCAACTGTGACAGAGGATCTATAGATCGCTTGTAGGATCCTTTGAACCAAAATCAAGGCATTAAAAACTCTTGCTACAAGTGCAAAATCATTTGTATAACTGAATACCTGGTAAGTGCATGTTCAAGATCTTCATGAGGCATATTAATGTGGTGTCCCATTTTAATTGGGCTTGTGGGCTCAATAATATCCAAATAATTTCACTCAGGCATTATGGTCCAGTAGTATCCGCTTGATCCTTGAAAGAAGATTCCCTCTGACATGCTTAACAACTAGTGAAGAGAGGAAATTGGGCACTTTTACTATTTTGAAAGAATTCTCTAGGTCTAAGAAGATCACAATGCCTTGGTGGCTGCCTAGGAATGATATCGGTGATACTATGTAGTCCGTTGTACCTCCTTTGGGTTGGTGAGCAAACATATTCTGGTGATAAGGTGGGCACTTACAATGGACTCTGTTGAGTACCATCTTCTAAACTGACTTGCTTTGACAGCTTAGGAGAGAGACTGGCCATGGATTTTCAGGATCTTTGGATTCTGAATGGGCTGTATGTCTGCCATGTTCCATGAAGTTAGTCTAAGCCTTTGAGTTCGTGCAGAGTTTATGATGGAAAGCAGAGCCGGAGAGCAGACGGAAAATAAGGTTAAGTGAACCTATATCCTCCAGGGTCAGTGGTTTTGGAGCTCTTGTTGACTCCTTTTAAAGGAGTCAGAGCACAGATGGAGTCAGTGGTGTCTCCAGAGTTGCAGAAATAAAAAAAAAAATAATCACCATAAACTTAAAAAATTTACTAGAACAAAATTTTTAAAACGATGAAGCTTATAAGCAACATCGAATAAATGTGATTTAATCAACTGCATATTATCATTCAACAATTTAACAAGTTTATCATCGATATTTTTTTTATTTGCACAAAAATAACCAGTTGTTAATAAATGGTATCTTAAACACTTATCTGGAACTGCCCCATGTATTGGAGAAAATATAGTTCAAATACCATTTGTTTGCATTTCTTTCTTTCATCTTTTATTATTTTATTTTTATTCAAGCATTTATATTTTTATCTTACGAAAATTAAATCATAATTTTTTCTTTGTATGTCACTCTTTTTTTTAGTCTCTGACAATATTATTCACAAGTAATTTTCTCAATGGGAACTTTCTACACTGGGAATTTTCCACCTAAAAATCACCCAACCGGTGATTTTCAGTGCACGGACCATAGGCAGGCCAAAACTGATCTCTCTGTGAGTGTATATTGTGTTGCTAGTGCATTTGGTTATGCGCACTGCAGTCTTCCAAGATGATAATGAATTTGATTGTATGAGGCGACATGTTACATCCTGGACATGCATCACTGATGGAGTCGTCTAGGCTGGACTCTGTCTTCACTGATAAATGGGGAATTAGGAAGGATGCACACTGTAAAATTGTGTGTGCAGCTGTATGTCCTCAATGAGTGATTGGATAGAACGAAGAGCTAATTGTGTATGGGTATGATTTCGGAGGTTGGTTTGGGGTGGGCAAGGGAGAAGAGATGACGGTATTTTTGTGCAATAGCGTGTGTTACGTTTTGCTGTAACGTTCCTTAGTGTGCTCTTCCTAATTGTGCTTACTTAAATGTTGTGTGGTGAAGTGCAGTGGGTGGTGTTAGTGTGTGGAGACTTCAGCAAGTATTTGTGTGCCTTTCATGTCAAGAAGGTCTTTCAAATTTAAGGATTTGGGGTTATGTAGGTATAGTAGCTGTGTAGCTTGTGACTATTTTTGGGGTTTGCTTTGTATAGTCAGTAGGGTATTGTGGTGTATTTTAGTGAGGTTAGAAGCCCCAAAAAGGGCTTGCATTTTCCTTCATGGAATGAACATAATATTTGGGAAATATTCGGTGTAGATGCAGACATAGGAAAAGAACTGTAACTGAAGGAAGACTAAACATGGAGCTGTCCTGGCCAGTTCTATTTAAACCCAAAAGACCTTCAGTTGTAGTATCACAACAGACGGTTGTTGATATGGGCCAACGTATTAATACTGTACTATGTCCTCCTTTATCACATTTAATTAGGTCTTGCAATATGCAGGGATTAGGGATGTGATAGTCTCTCTCCCCAAACGCCAGGGATATAAGTTTATATACAATAGAATAATACAATTACTTTCAGAATACTAAAACTAGCCATTACTTACCTGGCTTATCATTTTCTTCTTCAATATTTACAAACGATTTCCAGACAGGATGGTTTCGCAATTCATCTTTAGTTGCTAGAGGGTTTAGATTACAGATCGTCAAGGCAGGAAATTCTGCAAATGGTTCTTCGGTGATCTAGAAATAAGTATATTTAAATTATTTTAACAAATAAAGTGCATCTAAGGCTAAACATTGTATATATATCAAGGTTACTTCATAACTTCACGTATTATCAAACTAATGTTTTGATCATGCTTTAGATTGAAGATGACCTATATGTTTGCATATAACTGGTCACTTATTGTAGGGAAAATACTTCAGATGCAATAGCTGAATACTCTGTTAACTAATACACTTCCTACCAGTCGGGTAGAATAGATAAAAGTTTTACTATATTATTATTAATTATTATATTTTGACCCAGTTAGGATCCAAAATATAGCGTTATTTTTTCTATGTGTTGTTTCACTGTAGGGCTTCCTTACCATTTAGTGCTGTAAGCTAACAGTTTGTGCTTACTCATATATATATATATATATATATATATATATATATATATATATATATATATATATATATATATATATATATATATATATATATATATATATATATATATATATATATATGTATATATATGTATATATATGTATGTATATATATATATATATATATATATATATATATATATATATATATATATATATATATATATATATATATATATATATATATATATATATATATATATATATATATATATATATATATATATATATATATATATATATATATATATATATATATATATATATATATATATATATATATATATATATATATATATATATACAGTATTAATAGCACTGAACTGTTAAGATGCAATTTAAAATGGTAGGAAAAGCCCATTAAATAAATAAATATATATATATATATATATATATATATATAATATATATATATATATATATATATATATATATATATATATATATATATACATATATATATATATATATATATATATATATATATGGTTATAAAAGCCCATTAAAAAAAGAACGAATATATATATATATATATATATATATATATATATATATATATATATATATATATATAATATATATATATATATATATATATATATATATATATACATATAAAGTACTTGTTAATTTCATGATCTAAACTGGCCACCTTCTCAAAGTACAATGGCAAGCGATACAGCTAGCAAAACAGAAGAACAAAAGAAAAGGAGACAAAAAACCCGCCAAGGGTACAATTTCATGGGATTAAGAGATATCAATCTGAAATGCCCGCCGGGGTTAGCCGGTAATTCCCAAAGACACGCTGCAAAAGGAAATAAAGCCCATACTTGACTAAAATGTATTAACAAGAGATTCTTAATGATAGTAATTATATATATATATATATATATATATATATAATATATATATATATATATATATATATATATATATATATATATATATATATATATATATATATATATATGGATATATTCATACACATATGAATATATTCATTTCCTCAGCAACCACGAAGACAAAATAAAACTAGGTGTAGCTTCTAATTTATTCCTAAGAGCCTTTAGAATATGTAGTCCCCAATATTTGGAGGAAGAAATTAACACTATATGCAGTCAGTTAGAACATACATAAGAACATAATGGATTTTAATTACTTTTGCGGCCAGTTTGTGGGGACTACCGACTAACCCCGGCGGGTATTTAAGATTGGTATCTCTTAATCCCATGTAAATTTACCCTGAGCAGGTTTTTGTCTCCTTTTCAATTGTTTTTGTTTTCCTTTGCTAGCTATATCTCTTGTTATTGTACTTTGAGAAGGTGGCCAGTTAAGGTCACATTAATAAGTGCTTTAAATATATATATATATATATATATATATATATATATATATATATAATATATATATATATATATGTATATATATATATATATATATATATATATATATATATATATATATATATATATATATATATATATATATATATATACAAAATAAACTGTTATATCACAGCACAATATGAAGCAAAAAGAAGGCCCATAAATAAAACACAAAAAGAAGCGAAGATGTACTATATATTACGACTGGACTCCAGTCCTCTTCAGGTACAAATGAATCAATATATACAAAGCTCTGGATAAAGAATATGGGGAGGGGGGGGGGAGCGGAGAGATGCTAGCTATGATTAGTATATTTTAAAGACGAGCACTTCGATATGTTTTAAACGAAGTAAGATTATATGAGTACACAGGAAGAAAAATATCACACTTACACTGATAGTAACTTTCTTGGGATATGTAAGATACTCAGCAACTACTTTGTAGCACTGATATATGCCGTAAGTAAGCATGAAGAGGCAAACAAGAATCCAAATGCAACGTCGAACCCAACTCTGACTCCTGATTGAAAAAAAAATTACGTTCATTTATAAATGCATAAAAATTTTGAGGTATATTCACTAAACATTTCTGTTTTTGTTCAATAATAATGAATGCAGGAAAAGAACACACTCTGCACCATTGTTTATGTTCATAGTAGAGAAAAAACTTTTACCTTTCATCAGCTAGAAACTAGTTGTAACATAAATACTGCAACTCGTGTTAGTTTTTAAAACAAGAATTTCCAAAATTAAAGCGAAACTAATTCAGACAGTAAAACTATGATCATAATTTATTTAAGAATAATAAAGAAAATGAGCCCAATATAAAAACAAACTATAGAGTTGGAGATCATTCATTCCATACACTATTCCCCTTAAAAACAAATGCACGTGAAGGATATTCTGATAAATCTAATAATTCCTTCAGGTTTTTCAACATGTCACCGACCTCGGTAGTTTAACCCTTTAACTCATAAATGGGAAATCTGCTTATACATAATTTCAAAGAAGTATTTCTGCTGCCATCGCTAATAGTAGATATCTACGTAATTTTGTAGTGCCCTCTCTTGTTTCAATGTGTTTTTGTAATAAAATATTACAAAATTAGGGGCCAAAGAAGTCAAGTGATGAGACCAAAGTGGAAAGAAAAGTGGGTAGAACCACGATGGAGGTGGAAAAAGATATCATAGTCAAGAATGAAAATGACGTTCGTGTCTGCAATCTCTCCAAGAAATTTTGTATGGCAAAATCAAGTTACTCTTACTCCACCACTCAGTTATGTAGGAAACATGAGCAAAATATCACAGACAGTGATCAATAAGATTATTATCTGTTAAAATTATTGAATTAAGAAAGAGGATATATTACAGGATATTGAGGACATTTCTGATGTATATTAAGATGGGTCCTCATAATGTAAGAAAGTTGCATTTATAAGTACCTATATGTATTTATAGGAAATAGTCAAATTCTTATCACTAATTCCATGCTTCTCGTTAAGCAATTTCCACTTATGATCTAAATAAGTGCCTTCTTACCTCTTGTAAGGATTAAAGTTTTGAATCTTAAATTTGTGACCTTTGGTTTTACATCCCCACAGGGAATTTATATACCGTTGCCATATCACCCTTTATTATTCTATCTTTAAGCACTGAGAAAGACATCTCCCACCTCAGCTATGTAGCATATCCTTTTCCATCTTGTTAATATATTTTTTTTTTCATGGCAGAATTCAGTAGTATATAAACTCAAGTTTAGGTATGTTATGATTCAGATGTATAGTTCTCAATAATTATTGGTGCTATTATAGCATGCAGTCTACCTATCTATCTGGAGTTTAATGTACCCTATTAACCTAACTAGATTAGGTAAGGTAAGGTACGATAAGGAAAGGTAAGGTAATGCTAGGATAGGTTAGATTAGGTTAACTTAGCTTAGTTAATTAGTCAGGACAGGGTAGGGTATGGTAGGGTACAACAAACTCCAGATAGTGAGGTAGACTGCATGCTACAATAGCACCCATTTCTTTGCCCATATGACTTTGGATTAACCTTATTCTTGCTAAGAGAGCATACACTGTCTTTAAAAACGATTATATGTACTTCTAGAAGCAAAGCTGACTATATGCTGAACACTAAATTTCTTTCACCTTCCCAGACTTAGATTCCTCTCCTCCTAGCGAATACCTAAAGTTTCGTTTTCATGCATGTGAGTTCATCCTTATTACTTTACAGTTAGAAGTACTGTACTGAATATCATTAACCACCTATCTGATTACTCCTTTAGAGTACTATGGACTTCCCGAAGTTCTTTACCAGAAGTCTTTTACTCTTTTCATCACTTTGCATATTGCGAAACGCATTTTCAGCCCTTGCAGATTATATATATATATATATATATATATATATATATATATATATATATATATATATATATATATATATATATATATATATATATATATATATGAAATTTGAACTAAAACTGATTCCTGAGAAGTTCTACTACTTACATTCCTCCAAAATGATATAGCATATATCACTGTTGCAATTCTCTGCTCTGTCAAGTTTTTAACCACCCTTAGACATTCTCACTTAGCTTTGCCGTTACTTACAGTTACCTGGTGATTCTTAAGTGGGACTGTGTCAAGAGCCTTCTGAAAGCAATAATAAAACTCCAGGAAGTCTGTCAGTATGGACTTACCTTCCCTGAAGCTAAATTGTCTCACTAAAAAGTCCAAAGACTTTAAGTAAAGAGACGTGCCTTTTCGATAATTTCTCTAAAGACTCGAACACTAAGCTTGTCAATGAGCCTGGCCAATAGTAGAATGTGTTTGAGTGTGCGTACATGCGAAAGAGACGAATATATATACAATGACAAAAATATCGAGAGCAAACAATGGTAATTTGAATGGAATTCATACCCTCGAATTCTGCCTATGCCATGGGCAGATGAAGTATCAGCAAAACTCCCAAAAATGCCGCCAACACCTCCTTTTTGCCTTTGAGCCTCATCTTCATTTTGGTTCTCTACACCTTTTTCCACTTCTCTGTAATAAAAGAAATGGAATTACAATAATTATCGTATAAAGATATTCTGGTTGGTGAAGACTGCTACCTTAAAGCTATTAATCTCTAATATTAACCCCATGAAACTTGTTAATTCTGTTTATTGTATTTAATCCATGTAGCTGCAATATTTTAGAACAGCACCAATTTAATCATGATAACTACAATGAGCAATTATGGACTTATTGACAGACAAGATCAGACAGTAGTCAACGCAAACTATGATGCTTACAGATAATGTTGTGATATCCAATAAGAGTAGGGAACAGGTTGAGGCGAGCCTGGATATGTGGAGGCATGTACTAGTGAGAAGGGGAATGAAAGCCAGCATGAGCAAGACAGTACGTGTGTGTTTGTGAATAAGAAGGAGGGCGGCAAAGTGGTGAGGTTGAAAGGCGTAGAGGTGTCAATGGTGGATGAGTTCAAGTATTTGGGGTTAACCGTTCATAGTAACAGAGAGTGTGGTAGAGGTGAAGAATAGGGTGCAGGCAAGATGAAGTGGGTGGAGAACAGTCACAGGAGTGATACCTGCATGAGTGAAAGGTAAAGGTTAAAAGATGGTAGTAAGATCAGCTATCTTGTATAGCTAGGACACACTCCCAATGACAAGATAGGAGGCAGATCTGAAGGTGGCAGAGTTGAATATTTTGTAGTTTCCTTTGGAAATGACAATAACTGAGAGGGTAAGGAAGGAGTATGTTAGAAGGAAAGCACAGATAGGACTGTTTGTGGAATGATGAGAGAGGCAAGATCAAGATGGTTTTGGTATGTGTTGAGGAGGGATGAGGACTATGTTGGGAGAAGGATACTGATGAATGATCTGCCAATAAGGAAATGGAGAGGAAGTCCAAAGAAAAGGTTCACAGATGTGTGAGGGAGGACATAAATGTGTGTGGTATGACGGATGAAGAGACAGGGGGTAGGGCAATATGGGAATGACTGATCTGCTGAGGCAACTCCTAATAAAAGAAGTCAAAAGTTTAGATGAATAGTGAGAGTCATGTGGGTTAGACTGATTTAGATACATATCTTCAAACCCATATTAATATATTACTAACAATTTTGTTCAAGTTGTCAAAACAATGGAAAAAATGCTTTGATTAATTTCATGCTCACTTTTAATTACAGGTTTTGTCTCGTTTACAAGTGTATTTTTTTTATCAGTTTGAGATTATGCGCACTCTGTGCACCAGTGGTGTAACTACCTTCTCCCAAATGACTATCTCAATTACCTTTGTTTTATTTGTCCAACTGATTATTTATTTATTTTAAGGGAAATGGGTAGAGGACAAGTATAGTCTAAGTACTCCTTTTCTCATACCCATCTTCAATCAGTCTTAGATGTAATGACATAACAATACAGTAATAATATCTCTTTTAACAAAGAAAGACACAAGACAGGTATATATTATGCCTAATCTTGTTCTTGAATTCTCTACATAGCCCTCAGCACCATATGTGCATTCATGAAGCATACTGACTTCGTAAGAGATGGAAGGAAGCAAACCATTCCTGCTTCTTGCACATTCTTGATATGTCTAATTTTATTTTTGCATCTTTTACCTGGAAAGTTGTGGGCTTGAATTCGGATCATTTCATACAGCAGGCCGTTTCATTCCCATCTCAGCATGGAATCTAAAAATAACTTAATAAAATTCAATAATGATCTTGAAATTTGACGAATAGTGAAACTCTTAATAAATTAAAAAAAAGAGGAGAAAAGGATCAAAAGAGAAGAACCCAAAGCTATGAACACAAATATATAATCAGACATCACACGTCAACCACTATCAATTATGCCTAACTTCATAGCTATAAAGTTTATTTATAAGACGGGAACTGACACACTAGTTAACAGACAAACATGAGAGGTTAAAATACATAAGGTTTTTCACATTTATCATACTAGTATAAAGGATAAATGAGTAAGGAGAAGTATTCTCCCTAATGTTTGTTACTGTTGATCTACCTTCTCTGAAACCATGTTGTATCACTTACAAAAAGTGGAAAGATTCGAAGTGAAGAAAAATATATTTGTTTAATAGTTTCTCCATAACTTTGCAAACTATACTGGTCAAGGAAACTGGTCTATTGATTAGAGCCGCATCCCTCCTTTCTTTTTTGAAGATAGGTATCACGTTCGCTTGTTTCCAGCATCTTGGAATCTCCCCTGACTCCAGTGACTTTTCAAAAATTATACTTAGTGCCACTGATATTGAGTTTGCGCACTTTTTAAGTACATGAGAGGATATATCACCAGGACATGTAGCTTTATGGACATCTAACTCCATCAGCACTTTGCATACCTCTGTGCCTGAAAGGATGTTGTTCACTAATACTGGCCCATGAGCTTCTATCTCTGCAATCTGAGGGGGTGGGGTATTTTCTACTGTAAATACTGACTGAAAGTCCTTGTTCAATTCTTTTCAGATCTCTTCATCCATCTCAGTGATATTTCCATCCGCTCTCTTAAGCCTTAAAACCTGGTCTTTACCTTCAGTTTTCCTCTGATAAAGCTGTGGAAAAGCTTGGAGTCTTCTTTGACCTTCCTGGTGATGTCCCTTTCATAGTCTCTCGTTGCCTCTCTTCTTTTACTTAGGTATACATCTCTTGCTCTTTTGTAGGTTTGCCAGGCATTTATGTTTTTTCTCCTATACCTTTACCAGCATTTGTCTCTCCACTCCTTATCTCTTTTACACTCATTATCGAACCATTTCTCTCTGGCATGAATTACACCTATTTTGGTGACAGGTATGCAGCAATCTACTATCTTCCCATATTTCTCACAAAAGATGTCGCGCATTTCTTGCACAGATTTGTTGTAAAATAAGGTCCTCCAGTCAATAACTGCAAAAAGCTCATTCATTTTTATGTATTCTCCTTTCGGATAGTTCCTCCTCACGTCCTCAGTGCCTCTACTCTCAGGCAGAATATCTTCAATGATATACCCCATCAACAATACACAGTGGTCACTCTTTCCAATTGGTGGTTCATAATATTTTTTTTCAATATCCAACACATATTCTGTGAATACTAGATTAAGTAGTGATGGTTCATCCCCACCCCTGGCCCTCGTTGGTTCCAGTACATATTGGTGTAGGAAATTCCCTTGTACGCTATCTAGGAATCTTGCCCCAAATGAGTCCTTACCACTGTGTGGGTCAAGATTTATCCAATATATCTTTTTATGATTAACATCTCCCATAATCAAAATCTTACATTTTCTCTCCCGTGCCATGTTAACAACTGAGTTTATGACTTCAATAGTACCTATATGACTTTCCTCATAAACTTTTAGCTTATGTTGGTTCCTTGGTGGGATATATACAGCAGTTATTATAATGTTCTCTGACCCAGTATTTATGCGAGCAACAAGAAATTCCTTGAACTCACTATCTATAGCCATGTTTATTTCTTCAACCTGAATCCTTTCACTTATGAGCACTGCTATTCCTCCACCAGTCCTCTCAGATCTTTCAACCCTTAATAAATATTCTGAAGCCCTTAGGAAAAACTGTGACACTCTTTATGTCCTCACTCAACTTAGTCTGTAACTGCTATTATATCTGCCTTACTGTTGTGAATCCTATCTTTTAATTTTACTGCCTTACCAGATAATCCATCAGCATTTGTGTATAACGATCTTAATGAGGCCCCATCCCCTGATCTTCTGTCATTATCTTCTTTATCTCCCCTTTGTCTGGAAGAACTCTAAAATGAAAAGTTTTCTTCTCTTCTTTATTTCTTTCCTCATTTAACCTTCTAGCCACTTGTGTGTGTGTGTGTGTGTGGTGTGTGTGTGTGTGTGTGTGTGTGTGTGTGTGTGTGTGTGTGTGTGTGTGCTTGTGTGTGATCACCTAATTGTGATTACCAAATTGTGCTTACGGGAAAGAGCCCAAAGCTCGTATATTCCCGTCTCCTCATCGGTACCATTTTATACTTAGTGATACTTATCATACCTGTCCTTAAACTATGGATTGAGATAGCATTAACTGCCTCCTCGCTTAGCCAATTCCACTTATCAACTACTCTTACACTGAAAAAGTACTTCCTTACATCCTGCAAAGAAGTTCTCTTACGAAGCCTCAAACAATGACGTATAGTTCTAGAGCCAGCCATATCAAAATATCGATCCCAATCCACTCTATCATAACCATGAAGGAATTTAAAGACTGTTACCATATCCCCCCTCAATCTTCTAGCTTTCTGTGATGGTAAGTCTAATTTACTCAGCCTCTCACCATAACTGAGATTGCGTATTTCTGGCACCAGTTTCGTGGCATGTCTCTGAACGCTCTCAAGTTTAGCTACGTGCTTTTTCAAGTGCGGATTCCAAAAGGGGGGCGCATATTCACGTTTTGGCCTCACATTGATTACATAAATATTTCTGAACATTTCCTTGTCCATGTGCCTGAAGGCTACCCTTGCAGTTGATAATAAAGCATATGCTGCCCTTACTATGCCATATATATGTATTTCTGGAGACAAATCTGCCAGTATGTTTACTCCTAGATCTCTCTCATTCTGTGTGATTACCTAATTGTGATTACCTAATTGTGTTTACGGGAAAGAGCCCAAAGCTCGTATCTTCCCGTTCCATTTTATACTTAGTGATACTTATCATACCTGTCCTTAAAACTATGGATTGAGATAGCATTAACTACCTCCTCGCTTAGCGAATTCCAATTATCAACTACTCTTGCACTGAAAAAGTATTTCCTTACATCCTGCAAAGAAGTTTTCTTACGAAGCTTCAAACAATGACCTCTAGTTCTAGAGCCAGCCATATCAAAATATCGATCCCTATCCACTCTATCATAACCATGAAGGAATTTAAAGACTGTCACCATATCCCCCCTCACTCTTCTAGCTTCGAGTGATGGTAAGTCTAATTCCCTCAGCCTCTCATCATAACTGAGATTGCGTATTTCTGGCACCAGTTTCGTGGCATGTCTTTGAACTTTTTCAAGCTTAGCTATGTGCTTTTTCAAGTGCGGATTCCAAAAGGGGGCTGCATATTCGAGTTTTGGCCTCACATAGGTTACATAAATATTTCTGAACATTTCCTTGTCCAAGTGCCTGAAGGCTACCCTTACATTTGATAAGAATGCATATGCTGCCCTTACTATGCCATTTATATGTATTTCTGGAGACAAATCTGCCAGTATGTTTACTCCTAGATCTCTCTCATTTTCTGTCTCTTGAAGTTGTACTCCAGCCACCGAGTAGTCAAGCTTGGGCCTTCTTGCACTTGTACCCATTCTCATTACCTTGTGTGTGTGTGTGTGTGTGTGTGTGTGAGATTGTGATTACCTAATTGTGTTTACGGGAAAGAGCCCAAAGCTCGTATCTTCCCGTCTCCTGATCGGTTCCATTTTATACTTAGTGATACTTATCATACCTGTCCTTAAAACTATGGATTGAGATAGCATTAACTACCTCCTCGCTTAGCGAATTCCAATTATCAACTACTCTTACACTGAAAAAGTATTTCCTTACATCCTGCAAAGAAGTTTTCTTACGAAGCTTCAAACAATGACCTCTAGTTCTAGAGCCAGCCATATCAAAATATCGATCCCTATCCACTCTATCATAACCATGAAGGAATTTAAAGACTGTCACCATATCCCCCCTCACTCTTCTAGCTTCGAGTGATGGTAAGTCTAATTCCCCCAGCCTCTCATCATAACTGAGATTGCGTATTTCTGGCACCAGTTTCGTGGCATGTCTTTGAACTTTTTCAAGCTTAGCTATGTGCTTTTTCAAGTGCGGATTCCAAAAGGGGGCTGCATTTTCGAGTTTTGGCCTCACATAGGTTACATAAATATTTCTGAACATTTCCTTGTCCATGTGCCTGAAGGCTACCCTTACATTTGATAAGAATGCATATGCTGCCCTTACTATGCCATTTATATGTATTTCTGGAGACAAATCTGCCAGTATGTTTACTCCTAGATCTCTCTCATTTTATGTCTCTTGAAGTTGTACTCCAGCCACCGAGTAGTGTGATTACCTAATTGTGATTACCTAATTGTGTTTACGGGAAAGAGCCCAAAGCTCGTATCTTTCCGTCTCCTGATCGGTTCCATTTTATACTTAGTGATACTTATCATACCTGTCCTTAAAACTATGGATTGAGATAGCATTAACTACCTCCTCGCTTAGTGAATTCCAATTATCAACTACTCTTACACTGAAAAAGTATTTCCTTACATCCTGCGAAGAAGTTTTCTTACGAA
The DNA here is from genome assembly GCA_037179515.1 of Halocaridina rubra. Lineage (NCBI taxonomy): Eukaryota > Metazoa > Arthropoda > Malacostraca > Decapoda > Atyidae > Halocaridina > Halocaridina rubra. The sequence continues at coordinate 183,186 of JAXCGZ010013217.1, forward strand.
GCTTCAAACTATGACCTCTAGTTCTAGAGCCAGCCATATCAAAATATCGATTCCTATCCACTCTATCATAACCATGAAGGAATTTAAAGACTGTCACCATATCCCCCCTCACTCCTCTAGCTTCGAGTGATGGTAAGTCTAATTCCCTCAGTCTCTCATCATAACTGAGATTGCGTATTTCTGGCACCAGTTGTGTGTGTGTGTGTGTGTGTGTGTGTGTGTGTGTGTGTGTGTGTGTGTGTGTGTGTGTGTGTGTGTGTGTGTGTGTGTGTGTGTGTGTGTGCGTTGTGTGTTAGTAATGCAGAATTTTGTGAGTCTATATATATATATATATATATATATATATATATATATATATATATATATATATATATATATATATATATATATATATATATATATATATATATATATATATATATATATATATATATATATATATATATATATATATATATATATATATATATATATATATATATATATATATATATATATATATATATATATATATATATATATATATATATATATATATATATATATATATATATATATATATATATATATATATATATATATATATATATATATATATATATATATATATATATATATATATATATATATATATATATATATATATATATATATATATATATATATGTATATATATATATATATATACTATATATATATATATATATATATATATATATATATATATATATATATATATATATATATATTCACCAGAAAGATTCAGTGTCTCAGCGAAGTTTCCAGAGTTGCTAGAGGATGGAGCTCAAGCATTCTTATTTCTGGCCTCTGCTCTTTACTTTCTTTTGAGTTGGCAGAGTAATAAAATTTGGCGATTGCACATTCATATAAGGATCTAACTTATGTATGTAGAGAGCTTCTAGAATTTGCAGACGTCGAAAATGCTTTTCTGTATGTAGTATCTTCGTATTTTCCTCCAACATTTTACGTGTGATGGAGGTCTGATGTTCTTTCATCATATGATTTTTTTTGCGCCTTCTTGTAAGTGATATGTTAGTCTCTTTGTCAATTTAGTTGTTTTCATACCAATTAAAGACGATTGAAGACTGCAGTCTTCATGGGGGCATGAATATTGGTAGACTACATGACTTTGTTGGAAGAGACTTTCGTTAGTTGTGGATTTGTTTCTTAATATAAGCTCTCTCGTCTTTTTTGTTTTGTAATATATGTGGAACTCCACTTTCCTGTCCAGGCTTGTACTTATTAAACCTCGTCTAATTATATCTTTCATTGCTTTTTCTTCTTTCTCCTGGTGAATATAAACTGAAGGTGGATATTAGATATCATATATATACATATGTATATATATATATATATATATATATATATATATATATATATATATATATATGTATATATATATATATATATATATATATATATATATATATATATATATATATATATATATATATATATATATATATATTACAAGCTTGACATAGCGAGCAAAGAGAATTACTCCCATTGGGCCCAGAACCAAAGGAACTGAGAAGAAAGTAATAAGAAAGAGAGATGGCAGTGTTGAGACTGTAAGATGTGAAGGGGTAGTAAGCCATATGTTACGAATACGCAAATGTATTCTGTGTGTATATAGGCATTCAAGACCTGTATCTGAAGGAAGCTGTCCTGTCCAGTACTATTCAAGTCCAAAGCCTTCAATTGTAGTGTCGCAAAGGCCAGCCAGTGCCATCGGCCAACCTACTACTTATAATATACATGTGTATATATATATATATATATATATATATATAT
>JAXCGZ010013217.1:190000-202500 GCA_037179515.1 Halocaridina rubra
TTATTATTATTATATTATTTGCTTGGATGATGCGTGTTAAAATAATACCAATGTATGTGATACTTGTCTTTTTAGAAGAGAGTCTGACAATTCTTTTCTTCTTGAAAATAGATTGGCTGCAAAAATGCTGAAAGATGCATCTTTTAGTCCTGATTACCCTTCTGGAGTCTTAAGAATATAAAAAGTCATAATTGGTGCGTTTGACATTTTGTTTTTTCTAATTAATTGGAGTAATCCTTCAGGATTCAATCGTTGGGAAGCAACGCAGGCACAGTTGTACACAGCAGGCGTTGGCCGTTTAGGTGCATTGTTCACCCTTTTCATTGGTACTTCTGATATTCTTGGTAAGTAGTCATTTATATTTTTAAATCTTTTTTGTGTTGTGATAAATGTCCCTTAGTTATCAGCATGATAGCATTCCACATGAGATATGAATTTAAAGAATTCTTTTGTCATTCACATAACAATGCCATTAATGCATATTCATAGCCACTCTGAAAAAAGCAGTATGCAAATATTAAGTTAAGTTCCTTTTTACTGCTATTGGAGTCTTCTATTAATCTTTTTTTTTATTTCTGTGTGTGTTTCACATCTTCCTAAAAGAAATTATTGTAGCATCATCTGGGTGTCAAAGTGGAATACACTGAATTTGATACTCACTTCATAGCTATGATCACTCACAATCCTGACTGTCAATTTCTGTGTCACTTTTCAGGTGGTATCCAGGTCTAAATTTAAAAAAACCCTATTATAGAATGGAAATTGAATCCTTGGAGAGAGTGCAACGAAGAATGACCAAGATGATACACAATATCAGAAATCTACCATATGAGGACAGATTAAAAAAACTTAATCTACATTCTCTAGAGAGGCGAAGAGTTAGGGGGGATATGATTGAAGTGTATAAATGGTTTAAAGGGATTAACAAGGGAGATATTAATAAAGTTTTAAAAATTCATGATCAAACCAGAACTCGTAATAATGGATTTAAGCTTGATAAATTTAGGTTCAGAAGGGAAATTGGTAAAAATTGGTTTGGTAATAGAGTAGCTGATGCATGGAACAAGCTTCCTAGTATGATAGTAAATGCCAATACCTTAGACACCTTCAAATGTAGATTAGATAGACATATGACAGAGGTAGGGTTGGTATGAATAGGTTAGTGCTTATTAGAAAAATCATAAAAAGAAAAACAGAATAAATAAGTAGAGTAGAATAGAATAGGTTAGACATGCTGAAAATACAATTCAAAAATGGAGCTGCCTCGTGTGTGCCAGTAGGCATGTTGCAGTGTCCTCTATTCTTATGTTCTTATGTTCTTATATATATATATATATATATATATATATATATATATATATATATATATATATATATATATATATATATATATATATATATATACATCCATGCACATACACACACACACACACACACACACACACACACACACACACACACACACACACACACACACACACACACACACACACACACACACACACACACACACACACATATATATATATATATATATATATATATATATATATATATATATATATATATATATATATATATATATACATGCATACACACACACACACACACACACACACATAGATATATATATATATATATATATATATATATATATATATATATATATATATATATATATATATATATATATATATATATATATATATATATGCATACATACATATGCACACATACATATACATATAAATACACACACATACATATACATACGCATACATACACATATACATATATACATATATATATACATATACATACATATATATGTATGTATATGTATATATATGTATATATGCATATGTGTATGTATGTGTATGTATATGTATATGTATGTGTATGTATATGTATATGTTTGTGTGTGTGTGTATATATAATATATATATATATATATATATATATATATATATATATATATATATATATATATATATATATATATATATATATATATATATATTTTTTTTTTTTTTTTTTTTTTTTTTTTTTAATTACTATTATTAAGAATCTCTTAATTCAAGTATGGATTTTAATATCTTTTACGGTCAGTTTGTTTGGATTACTGACTAACTACAGTGGGCATTTAAGATTGATATCTCTTAATCCCATGTAAATGTACCCTGGGCGGGTTTTTGTCTCCTTTTCTATTGTTCTTTTTTTTTGCTAGCTGTATCTCTTGCCATTGTACTTTGAGAAAGCGACCAGTTAAGGTCACGAAATTAATAAGTACATTTTATATATTTTTTTTTCGTTTTTTTATTTAATGTGTTTTTTCTACCATTCTAGACTGTATGCTAACAGTTCAGTGTTATATATATATATATATATATATATATATATATATATATATATATATATATATATATATATATATATATATATATATATATATATATATTTAATCTCTGAATATTATATATAAAATTAGTAAAAATTTTCAAGAACGCCTTATGACTTCTAAGCAGAGGGAAAATTCTTAAGAACTTACACGCACGTAAGCACGCACGCATGCATACACGCACACATTATCTGTCAATATTCTTTGGATGTCATTGTTTTAACCATATACAATATTAGTTTTGACACAATCATAAGTTTTACAAAGTCTACGTTATTTTACACATAAATTTCTTAACATGTCATTTTTTTAATTTCTCTCCCTCAACGTATATAACTTAAATATGCGCCTTTATTTTTTCTCATAAGTATATACAAACCCCACGTTGCTCCTCGGAAAAAAGAAAAAAACTCAGCTGAGTAGTAAGGGTGATATATGTACAAACTGGGAAAGACTGTACCTACGCACGTGGAGTGGTAAATACACACGCGTATGCACAAAAAATTATGCATATAAAACATCGCTCTATATTACTATGATTTATGCCGTGTACCTAATTCATGTCAGTAAGAATAAAAAACAATAATAATGTCAGTAAAATGATAGTAAAGTTAAAGACTGCATGTTGTAAAAGAGAAAAACAAAAAACTGTGACATTTTGCATGTTCTCAGACTTAAGGGCAATTTTTCGACTAAAAACATGACAATTGTGCCCATTTAGCAAGGGGAAATGCTCCTCAATTTTCCAACAATAAGAAACTTGCCTCGCTCTGGCGAATGCATTAAAATACCCCCACAATTTGTAGCTTGCGGATTGGTCGCTACAGCGGCTGCTTCTTCCCATCTACCTCCAGACTCTGGAACTCTCTTCCTCCTTCAGTCTTTCCTAATTCTTATGACCTTTCATTCTTCAAAAAGCAGAGCTATCGTCATCTCAGAGCCTAGTCCTCCATATCTCTGGGTCCTCTGTACTTTGTTTTTTCTGTCTGTCGTTTTCCTTTGTGTGACATTACCTCATCTCTGCCTTGTCCTTAACCTTTTTCTTTTCCTTCGTCTTGGTATATTCTCGTGCCCGGGCCTTTATTGACGAGGGCAGTTTTTGCCTGTCCCACTGTCACACTCATATAAAAAAAATACATTTTGCGATCGTTAAATTTGTAAAATATTGTACAAGCAACTTACGTGAAATACCCTAAGAATGCTATTTCAAAATGTCAAACAGGAACAATTACCAAAATTGCATACTGCCAACTTAACCATAATAACCACAAAACAAGTCTCTTAACAGCTGTTACTATTAAGATTAAGCCTCATTTTACTCATATAAACAATTACCGTTGATTGATTAAGCCAATAACTGTCACTGTGATCAGTAATAAACCACAATATGTCATAAAACTATTAGTAACATAACTGTTCTTTACATCGTTCGTACAAACAACTATCTTTTATCTATTACAATACTAACTGCCCATTAATTTGTCATTTATGTAAGGCACGTGGCATACCTCGTGCACGTACCACTTTGGTGTGAAAGCGGCCTAAGAGTTGTACTTAAAAACTCCAAGTTTGCCATTCCATTGTATAACACAATTTTAAATCCTTATTAAAATCTTATCAATTATATAAGCAATTACTTTTGTACTTTGTATTACTTGTCTGAATCATCATTATAGTCGGCGGCTTTTCCTATGTTCACATGGAGTCGTTGTTTCTCACTAGATTCTTTGAAGACTGGAATTAAGTGTTAGCTCATTTTTTTTTTAATAAATGCCTGGTCATTTGTCATACCTTTAAATACTATCCATATGTACATTTAGTTTTAATTACATGTTCACTTCACAAAACAAGTCTAAACAATTAGGAGAAAGAGCAATATTGTTTACCCAGGCAATTAACTTTGATCTTTTACTTCATTAACGAAACTTAATTATTCATTTGAATGATAATGTCATAACACAGTTGCACTATAAGATGTGCCAATGTTAAGAGGGAAAAATCTATTGTAGGATAATATTCTTATGTTCAGAATTATATATTCATGTAAATGCGAAATTCAAATGGATGACGGAGAAAAAGACTTAGAAAAAAAAAATGGAATTTGCACTTAATGATAAACTTGGAAAAAGGAAGAAATAATGAATAATTCTAACGCAAACACGGTGAATGATGAGCATTTTAAAAGTAAAAACTCCATAGACGAGGAACATTTTAATATAAAAGATGGCAGGCAAGAGAATGAATGAATGAATATATATATATATATATATATATATATATATATATATATATATATATATATATATATATATATATATATATATATATATATATATATATATATATATATATATATATATATATATATATATATATATATATATATATCTATATATATATATATATATATATATATATATATATATATATATATATATATATATATATATATATATATATATATATATATATATATATATATATATATATATATATATAAGGAGTGTTTGTATGTGTGTGAGTGTCTGTGTGTGTGTGAGAGAAAGAAAGTCAAGTAATAGTGAAATGCCTATACTATTGCATTTTACTGTATCAAAGACAATTATTCTAAAAGAAATATGGGTCACTGAATTACTGATATATCCCAAAATAGCTGTAAATTTAATTAATCTTTATTATACGTACAAAACTGAATCACAGACATACGAACATAGTAATCAATTCTAGAGAAAAAAAAAGCTGAGTGAATCACGAGTTAGTTTTTGTACTAAACTGACACTTATATCAAGACGCGTAAGGATCAATGTCGTCTGATTTTCGAACCGGATAGAAAGCAGTACGTAAGTAAACGTCTTTAGAGATCATACGCATGACTACAGTTTAGTTTTTATGGTGGGCATTTTTTTAATAACTCTAAGGTTATTAAAAATATATGACACGTGGCATGGCACGTGGCACGCCAATTGAAAACGAATATATGGAAATATATGAAACCTTTCACACAAAAGTGGCGTGACACGTTCCATGTGCTATGTGCGTCGCACGTAGCACATGGGACGTGTCACGCCACTTCTGTTTGAAAGGTTTCATATATTTCCGGATATTCGTTTTCAATTGGCGTGCCACGTGGCATGCCATGTGCCACTTTGGTATAAAAGCTGCCTAACTGCACTACTTAAGTCACTACGAGGAGGTTTTTTTTTCACTTAGTATATTTATGAAAGTAACTGTACGCTGAATATGAATATTTTCTACCCTTCTGCCAGATCCATTTAAGGATAGCAAGGAAAGGACAATGGTATCCTTAGGGTAAATCCTGCCACTTCAGCAGGCTCAGTAAGCACATCATGAGATATGTGAGATTTATAATGTCAAATGCTTTGACATCGAAGAGGGCAAAAATGGCTTCCATGAAAAACGGTCAATCTAAAAGTTTTAAGCTTAGAAATATATATATATATATATATATATATATATATATATATATATATATATATATATATATATATATATATACATATATATATATATATATATATATATATATATATATATATATATATATATATATATATATATATACATATATATATATATATATATATATATATATATATATATATATATATATATATATATATATATATATATATATATATATATATATATGTACATATATATATATATATATATATATATATATATATATATATATATATATATATATATATATATATATGTACATATATATATATATATATATATATATATATATATATATATATATATATATATATATACTATACATACATACATACATACATACATACATACATACATACATACATATATATATATATATATATATATATATATATATATATATATATATATATATATATATATATATATATATATATATATACACACAGTTCTAGCAGAAGATAGGTAAATATTCAGGAGGCAGCATACTTAATGTATATTTAAATACCGCCTGAGTCACACCATCGTCATCAACGGCCAATTTTCAGAATTGTCCTGCTAGGAAATATTAGTGGCTATTAACAAAATCGTCGACTTTCAAGGGCGGTTTACACGGTCAAACGGTTCGTCGAACGCGGTTCGACAGACAAGTGTTTGAAGTGATATTCGAACGTGTGAACGGGGTATTTGGTTGTCGAACACGTTCGACAAACGTGTTCGACAACCAAATACCCCGTTCACACGTTCGAACATCACTTCAAACACTTGTCTGTCGAACCGCGTTCGACAAACCGTTTGACCGTGTAAACCGCCCTTTAGTCTTCCGTGAGGTAATCATATATCATTAACCATTAATCATCTTCTATAAATGGCGTCTTCTAAGGGGAGGGGAGGGAGGGAAGAGGGAGATAATCAATACTCATAATGAAGAAGTGTCACTTTTTTTTATGATGGACAAGATGTAGTAATATTTTGCTGTGTTTTGCTAAGTTGATTTTTCTCCTTGGCAACCCCAAGTGCTAAACCCCCCTCTGCAAGAAACCCTTTAATCCCCTCCCCAATGACAACCATAAATATGAACACTAATCCCAAAAGATCTCCCCCCCCCCTTTCCGTCAGTATTTTCACGGTCCGATCTAGGTAATTTTTTATATCGAAATGAGAGATGAAGACTGACATTTTGAGTAAAAGAAGCTTCCAATGAAAAATCTCGAAGGTGTGTTTCTTTATTCAAAACAGACTTACAAAGTAATATATCTTTGGGTTACAGGTTGCACAAAAGAGACTTCAACTTTAATTACCATGTCCAGTAAAGACTTAAATATCTAATGCAACAAAACCTTTACAATTCCAAAAGTCTTAATTTGCATATTATGTAACGATTCATATTCCTAAATTATTATATCTTGCCAAACTGAGGCTACAAATATTTAAATATCGAAGGGTTACATCTCATAACAGAGGCTTCATACACACGTATACCATGCATGAAAGAGGCTTCAAATGTCTGTATGATTATGACACAAAGATTTCATAATACCAATAAATAAAAGGGTTTTATTTGCCAACAGTGGCTTCAAATAACCATATATCTGGGAAGATTCCAAGATGCTAAATACTTTGAATGAGTGGTCAGAAAAGTGGCTAATGAAATTCATTACTTCAAAATGTAAGGTAATGAGAATGGGTACAAGTGCGAGACGTCCCAAGCTTGGATACTCAATACAGGGAGTAGAATTTCAAGGGACGGAGAATGAGAGCCATCTAGGAGTAAACACACTGGAAGATTTGTCTTCGGAAATTCATATAAATGGCATAGTAAGAGCAGCATATGCTTCCTTAGCAAATGTACGGGAAGCTTTTAGACACATGGACAAGGAAATGTTCAGAAATATCTATATAACTTATGTGAGGCCAAAGCTTGAATATGCAACCCCCTATTGGAATCCACACTTGAAAAAGCACATAAATAAGCTGGGAAAACTTCACAGACATCCTACGAAACTGGTGATAGAAATACGCAATCTCAGTATGAGGGCAGGCTGAGGAACTAAGACTTACCATTACTTGAAACTAGAAAAATGAGGGGGATATAGTTATGGTTTTCAAATTCCTTCATGGTTTTGACAGAGTAGATAGGAATCGATATTCTGATGTGGATGGCTGTAGAACAAGAGGTCATAGTTTGAAGGTCCGTCAGAAACAAGATGTAAGAATGTACTTTTTTAGTGTAAGAGTAGTTGATGATTGGAATTCGCTAAGCAAGGAGGTAGTTAATGCTAACTAAGTTGATAAGTTCAAGGAAAAGTATGATATGAATCACTGAATACAAAAATAGAACCGACCAGGAGACGAGGAGTTAGGAGCTGAGGGCTCTTTCCCGTAAGCACAATTAGGTAATTCCCCCCCCCCCCCCCCCCCCACACACACACACACACACACACACACACACACACACACACACACACACACAGACTTCACGGACAAAGCACTAGAAAAATGTTCATGAAAAGTAAGAAAGTAAAGAAATTGATGAAGCATTGTTAATAAAATATATATCCAAGCGAGAACCATCCTTCAATTACATATGACATCACCTTAATTTCTTCACGAAAAATATTTGTAGGTTATGTTATAATGATACTTACTTAGTAACTTAGTTAAACCTAATGAGTTAGATATTAACTCTTCTTTATAGTGTTCAGCACAGCTATCCATAAAACCCTATCGAACTTCTACACTCGGGAAACGGGAGTCTAAAATACTGTCAATACTTAAAACCCATTTATGTTTAACCAAAGGAAATGAGAGTGTTTTATATTCCTCCAACAATAGTACTCGCTAATAGGCAAACTTATATTAGTTGATGATTAGTTTTTATCAATGATGTGTGTGTATATGAATTACAGATGTTATTTTGGTAGCCTTGGATCAAAGTTACAAACGCAATGATTGGAAAAAACTATTCAGCACTAACAGAGATATTTATATATGAATCTGTATGCCCCCTAAGAGGGGGCAAGAATACCTCCTCCGTGTTCTCATGTATGTCGTAAAAGTCGACTAAATTGGACGGAGATAAGGGACTGGTACTTCCCTTCTAAGTATTTCCTCCCAGAAAGAGTCAAGCTTTATAGATGCATCAAGAGTCGTAAAGGCTGAAAAAAGTTCCCGTTTCTTAACCATAAAACCTCCAGTAATGCGGTTTCTTAAATTCCATACTTCAAAATAGGATTTCAGTTACACAATCTTTCATGAAAACTGTTAATTCAGTTTTACATCAGTGTTCTTGGGAATATTACAGAATGGCAATCCAAATTTTAATGTCTTCTATAAAAAAAAAATATTAATAATCGGGAAAGAACTAGTACGAGTATAATCATATGGGTGTGCATTGCAAATGTGTTTGTGTTCCTATGTTAGGGTTTGTAAATTGAATCTTTGGTAATACTGCACGATGTATACCCCTTAAAACATTCATACAGTCACACACATATGCATGCATGCATACATGCATATATACATGCATACATATATGCATACATGAGACAAATGCTGGAAAAGGTATATGAGGAGAAAAACATAAATGCCTGGCAGACTAATAAAAGAGCAAGAAATGATTACCTAAGTAAAAGAAGAGAGGTTGAGAGAAAATATGAAAGGGATATCACCAGGAAAGCTAAAGAAAATACCAAACTTCTCCACAGATTTATAAGAGGAAAACTGAAGGTAAAAGAACAGGCTTTAAAGCTAAAGAGAGTGAATGGAAGCATCACTGAGACGGATGAAGAGATCTGTGAAGAAGTGAACAAGGAGTTTCAGTCAGTGTTTACACAAGAAAATACCCTACCCCTTCAGATTGCAGAGATAGGAGCTCATGGGCCGGTATTTGAGAACATCATCTTTTCAGCTACAGAGGTATTCAAAGCGCTGATGGAGTTAGATGTCCATAAAGCTACAGGTCCTGACGATAGAATGCCGTCACGTTGTTTGGAAGGTGAAACGAATGGATTTACGCCGGAACAACTAAAACAACAGATACGCTGTAAGCCAGACAGGGCTAGCAAGTTTGTTAATTACCGATCTGAGCTTAACTCTGGTCTTGATGTGCATAAGATATACAAAAAGAGTGTATATATTCCTGACTATTTAAGAGTATCTTTTATCAGATTGAGATTAATGTCTCACAACTTAAAGATAGAGACAGGAAGGTGGAGTAGGTTACCAGAGAGGCTAGAGTATGTAATTCTAATAATATTGTAGTACAAGATGAATGTCACGTTTTGCTGGAGTGCCCTTTATCACAACATATTCGTGAAGCTTATAACCAATTATATTTTATTTCTTTGGATAATTTGCTGAATGAAGATTTTCATTTAGTAGATTTATTTAAATATGTTAATGAGGTTTTGAAATTATTTTCAGGATGTTGAATGTAATATTAAATAATGGTGTATGAGGTAACTTGTATTAAGTTGAATATATTGTAATGTTTTTCTTAATGGACAACTAAGTGGTGATATTGTTGGTATCTTCATGTTTTTGATTATTTATTTTTATTGTCTTTGTAATTCATTGTATTGTAAAAAAGAAAAAAAGAAAAATATAATTCTTGTTTGCCAATAAACTACTACTACTATACCCTTATGTACTTAAGAAATGTGCTCAATCAATATCAGCGGCTCTATGTATCATATTTGAAAAGTTGCTGGAATCAGGGGATATTCCAAGATTAAATGTGGTACCTATCTTCAAAAAGGGAAGGAGGGATACAACTCTAAACTATAGACCTGTCTCCTTAACCAGCATAGTTTACAAAGTTATGAAGAAACTACTAAGAAAACACATTTCTCTTCACTTGGCTCTTTCAACTTTTTGTCAGTGAGACAACATGGCTTCAGAGAAGGTAGATTAACAGTAACAAACTTATAAGAATATTATGATGAGGTATTCCAAATCTCACAAGAAAAAAAGAGGGTTGGGTAGATTGCATATTTCCTAGTCTTCTAGAAAGCATTTGACATGGTCCCACACGGGAGTCTTATTAACACGCTGCAAGCAATGGCAAGAATAGGGTAAATATGTCTTGGAATGGATAAAAACTTACTGAGAAGGAAGGGAACAGAGGGTTAGAGTAAGACACTTAGTGTCTGATTGGAGAAAAGATGGTAGCAGAGTTCCAAGGGTTCCGTTTTAGGGCCATTTTTGTTCCTTGTATATGTAAATGATCTACCATTCATTCATGAATATGTTTCCAGATGATCCAAAGATTGTGAAGAAAGCAATAGACGAGAACAATACTAGAGAACTTCAGGAAGACCCAAATAGTCTCCATGAGTGGTCAGAAAAGTGGGTAATGAAATTCAGTACTTCTAAATGTAAGGTAATGAGAATGGATACAAGTGCAAGAAGGCCCAAGCTTGACTACTCAATGGTAGGAGCAGAACTTCAAGAGACAGAGAATGAGAGAGATCTAGGAGTAAACATACTGGCAGATTTGTCTCCAGAAATGCATATATATGGCATAATAAGGGCAGCATATGCTTTCTTAGCAAATGTAAGGGTAGCCTTCAGGCATATGGACAAGGAAATGTTCAGAAATATATATGTAGCCTATATGAGGCCAAAGCTTGAATATGCAACACCCTTTAGGAATCCACACTTGAAAAAGCACGTAGTTAGGCTGGAAAAAGTTTAAAGACATGCCACGAAACTGGTGCTAGAAATACGCAGTCTCAGTTATGTGGAGAGGTTGAGGAACTAGACTTAGCATCATTCGAAGCTACAAGAATTAGGGGGGATATAGTGACGGTATTTAAATTCCTTCATTGTTATGACAGAGTGGATGGGGATCGATATATTGATATGGATGGCACTGGAACCAGAGGTCATAGTTTGAAGCTTCGTAAGAAAACTTCTTTGCAGGATGTAAGGAAATACTTTTTTAGTGTAAAAGTAGTTGATAACTGGAATTCGCTAAGCGAGGAGGTAGTTAATCCTAACTCAATCCATAGTTTTAAGGACAAGTATGATAAGTATCAGTAAGTACAAATGGAAAGACTAGGAGATGGAAAGTTTCGAGCTTGGGGCTTTTTCCCTTAAGTACAATTAGGTCATTACATATATGCATACATATATGCATGTATTCACGCATGCACACACACACACACACACACACACACACACACACACACACACACACACACACACACACACACACACACACACATATGCATTCTTATAAGGGCAGCATATGCATTCTTATAAGGGCAGCATATGCATTCTTATCAAATGTAAGGGTAGCCTTCAGGCACATGGACAAGGAAATGTTCAGAAATATTTATGTAACCTATGTGAGGCCAAAACTCGAATATGCAGCCCCCTTTTGGAATCCGCACTTGAAAAAGCACATAGCTAAGCTTGAAAAAGTTCAAAGACATGCCACGAAACTGGTGCCAGAAATACGCAATCTCAGTTATGATGAGAGGCTGAGGGAATTAGACTTACCATCACTCGAAGCTAGAAGAGTGAGGGGGGATATGGTGACAGTCTTTAAATTCCTTCATGGTTATGATAGAGTGGATAGGGATCGATATTTTGATATGGCTGGCTCTAGAAC
>JAXCGZ010013217.1:217500-227500 GCA_037179515.1 Halocaridina rubra
CCCTTTTCAATTTGCTTACCGTACAAATAGGAGTGTTCAGGATGCAAGTCTAACCTTACTAAATTATATTAGCGAACACGTAGATAAACAGAACACACAAATAAGATTATTATTCATTGATTTCAGTTCTGCATTCAATACAATCCAACCCCACATCTTATTGAATAAATTGATGAGAATGGATGTAAACTGTTACCTCTTGAAGTGGATTTTCAGTTTCTTAGCCCAGAGGCCACAGTATACCAAGATATATTATGTTAAGTCTAACACAATTATCACCAACACAGGTGCCCCCAAGGTTGCGTCATATCTCCAGTATTGTTCACCCTATATACAGACGACTGTAGAAGCTTGTTCGGAAACTGTTCCATAATTAGGTATGCTGATGATACAGTTATTACGGGGAAAATTTAGAATGATGATTGTGAGGACTATATTACACAGGTTGATTATTTTGTCGATTGGTGTAAGATTAACTTTTTTGGTACTAAGTGTAAAGAAGACAAAAGAAATTTTAATTGATTTCAGAGTAAAGAAACATGTAATATCAGACCAAATTGTAATAAATCAGGAATGTGTTGAGAGAGTTAGTAATTATAAGTACCTGGGATATGTGATAGATAATCAACTAAAAGGAAAGGAAAATACTGACTTGGTGTTAAAAAAAATGTAACCAACGGCTTCATTTTATGCGTGTGCTAAATACTGTACACATAAGTAGGATGATAATTAGCTTGTTCTATAAATCCATTATTGGATCTGTAATCAGCTTCTCATTAACCACCTAGTAATGGAAAATTGACATGTAAAGACGAAAATAGGCTTTTGATAATTGTTAAAAAGACCCAGAAATTAGGGGCAGTTACTGAACTACTAGACACTCTGTATCAGGAAGGCGTGATAAAACAAGTAGAAAAGATCATGCAGGATCGAACCCATCCACTGCACAACTGCTACACTTTTTTAAGGTCTGGAAGAAGGCTAGCATTGCCGGCACAGCGTACAAATAGATATAAAAAATCCTTCATTCCAAAGAGTGAATTCGGATTTACGTCACGAATTCCCTTTTCTACTAAGGGCTACGACGGTTGCCTTCTGAATACCCAATGTACGTTGGAAATAAAGTCTTATTATTATTATTCTTCGGAAGGACTTGTTTTGGCAGATGCAATCGTTACCCTGAGTGTATGCCCTTAAAAACCCCAGTCCGTGACGTAGAGCGAACCCTCGACCTGCCGCCTCAGAGTTGCAGACGCTACCATTTTGCAACGGAGACTACTCCTTCATGCCAAAGAGTATTTTACTTTTTAACAATTTAAAAGTGGTACACATGAGATAAGCCATTACATCACTGTGATGGATCGGTTTTTAAGGTGATGGATATCTTAATGTAGTGTTATGGGCGTATGTATAATGTGTGTGTGTGTGTGTATGGGTGTGCATGTTTGTATATTGGTGTGTGTAATTGGGTAGGTATATGGATATGTATATGTAAATGTGTATGTGTATGTACATGTATGTAGCCTATATGTTTGTATGGGCCATGTTTTTATACCATTTTATATTATTTTTATCTTGATTGTAGTAGGGGGCTCAGTGCCACAAAGAATTTCATTTTGTATACTTAGTGTACTGCAATTTGACAATAAAGTTATCTATCTATCTATATTTATATTATCGAGAAGTTTCACTTTCTGGTTATTATTATTATTATTATTATTATTATTATTATTATTATTATTATTATTATTATTATTATTATTATTATTATTATTATTATTATTATTGTTATTGTTGTTATTATTGTTGTAATTGTCGTTGTTATTGTTGTTGATGTTGCTGATTTGATATTGTTGTTGCTGTTGTTGTTGGTTTTGTTATTATTATTATTATTATTATTATTATTATTATTATTATTATTATTATTATTATTATTATTATTATTATTATTATTATTATTATTATTTCAATGTGTTCCTCAAGTGTTCAATCATTCGGTCAGTTTCAAAATGTGCTTGAACTTTATATATAGATAAGTAAATAAGCAAAACCAATAATTAAATTCATTATATTATCAAAATCATGAATAATTCCGTATATTCCGTACGTTCCCATCCAATCGCTAAGTTGTAAAAATGTGGCAGAAAATAAATAAACAAATAAATAAATAATGATCCCAAAGACAGTAATACTAACTTAAGTTAATCATGGGTTTTCTTAAATTGCTTTGTGCGTTTTCCCATAAATTGAATTTAACCAAGATATATCAATTTAACCTTGTCAAATTCCGGTATGCATTTCATCAAGAATTCAAATAAACAAAATATATAATAAAGCACATTCTTTCAGGAGTGCTTCACTAAAAATACTTTAAATGAGAATATGTATTTGATTTCACGAGGAACATTTGCCCGATTTCTTAAACAGTGTAAACCTAGGATACCATATTGTTAGTTAGCTAGACACAAGCAAATGGATTTCATAAACGCATCTGACGCGGTTCTGTGTATGGCTAGGATCCCGCAAGGGATTCTAGCCATACAAAGAACCGCGTCAGATGCGTTTATGAAATCCATTTGTGTGTGTCTAGCTAACTAACAATATGGTATCCTAGGTTTACACTGTGTAAGAAATCGGACAAATGTACCTCGTGAAATCAAATATATATTTTCATTTAAAGTATTTTTAGTGAAGCACTCCTGGAAGAACACAGAACCGCGTCAGATGCGTTTATGAAATCCATTTGTGTGTGTCTAGCTAACTAACAATATGGTATACTGGGTTTACACTTCCCAGTTAAGAATAATATACAAATATTAATTCCATATTGGTTTCTTTAATCATAAATTCGCCAATGATAAACGGTCAAAAGATAATGACCGACAACGACAATATTGTCTATGATGAGGACGATTAATCGCTATCAAAGCTACGACAACAATAATAAAAAATCACATGATCGTTTTTTTTTTATTACTGCCGTAGCTATTGTCATTCACCTTATTTCAATGCTATAGTCTATAGGTGTTTTTCATTTAAAATCTATGACTAGGGACGGAATAAAAATAAATGAAAAAATAACAGCAGCAATAATGTTTATTGTCTGCTTTATTTTTCATCTGAAAAATAAAGAAAAAACAAAGATTCAGAAAATTATTTCAAAGGAGCCCTGACTTGAACAATATTGCTCTTCTTCTAGAGATACTAACAACATAAAAACAAAAGCAACGCTAACAACGACAAAAACAAAAACAATAACAACATAAACAACAAATACAACAAAAACAACGATTACAACAAAAGCAACAACAAAAAACAATAAGAACTACAACAAAAGCAATAATAATAATAATAATAATAATAATAATAATAATAATAATAATAATAATAATAATAATAATAATAATAATAATAATAATTCAACTACTATTATTACTAAAACAAAGCCAACGGCTAAGGCTAAGGCTACGGCCCAGACTAAGACATACTACGACTACTATTGTGATTACTGCTACGACAAATACTAAGACTACGACTGCGACTACCAGTACGACTACGATTATGGGTACGGCTACGGCTAAGGCTAAGGCTAAAACTAAGAAGAAAACTGGGACAAAGACTACGACTGTAACAGCGACGACGACGATAATTGATATCGACAACGACTACTATTACTATTATTATTATTATTATTATTATTATTATTATTATTATTATTATTATTATTATTATTATTATTATTTATCATTATTATTATTATTATTATTATTATTATTATTATTATTATTATTATTTATTATTATTTTTATTATTATTATTATCATTATTATTCCAATGTGCCCCTCAAGTGCTCATTCACTTATTTTCAAGATGTGCTTGAAATATATATATATATATATATATATATATATATATATATATATATATATATATATATATATATATATATATATATATATATATATATATATATATATATATATATATAAACAAATAAACTCATTATATCATCAAAACCATAAAGTATTTTGTATATTCACTACGAATCCATCCAATCACTAAGTTGTAAAAATGGCTGAAAACAAATAAATAAATAACTAAATAAATAATGATCCCAGAAACAGCAATACCAAATTAAGTTAATAATGTTTTCTTTTAATTACTTTGTGTGTTTTCCCATACATTGGACTTGACCAAGAAATAACTATTTAACCTTGTCAAATTTCAACACACATTTGCTCAGGAAACCAAATAAACAAAATATCTGATAAATGCCATGTTTTAGGATTGCTTCACTAATATTACTTTAAATGAAAATATGTATTTTGATTTCACGAAGGAAATTATTTCACGAAGGAAATTATTGTCAATCGATTCCCAGTTAAGAGTAGCTTACGAATATTCATTCCATATTGGCTTCTTTATTCATAAATTTGCCAGTGATAAACGGTCAAGAGGTAATGACCTCAACAACAAAATTGCCTATGATTATTTCTATCAATTTGCCATTAACGCTACGACAACAATAATAAAAATTACATGCACTCAGGATAACGATTACATCTGCCAAAACAAGTCCTTCGCAAGAAGGCAGCCGTCCTAGCCCTTGGTTGAAAAAAAGGAGTTCGTGACGTAAAACCGGAACATGATTATATTTTCTTACTACTGCCGTATCTGTTGTCATTCACCTCCATTTGTTTCCAAGGAGCCCATAATTACTACTACTACTACTACTACTATTAATAATAATAATAATAATAATAATAATAATAATAATAATAATAATAATAATAATAATAATAATAATAGTAATAAAAGTAATGTAGTCATCAGGTCGAGGGTTCGCGCCCCGTCACGGTCTGAGGTTAGCAAGGGCATGCACTCAGGGTAACGATTACATCTGCCAAAACAAGTCCATCGCAAGAAGGCAACCCTCCTAGCCCTTGGTAGAAAAGGGAGTCCGTGACGTAAAACCGGAACAAGTAATAAAAGTAATAATAATAATAGTAATAAATCATGGTAATAATACAAATAATTATAATAAATATAATAATTATATTCATAATAACAAAAACGATAACTGTTACTACTACTCCTACAACTATTATTATCACTAAATCTACGGCAAAGGCGACGACCAAAACCAAGACCAAGACTAATGAAGCAGCGGCGACGAAGGCGAAAGCGACGAATATGACTAAGGCTAAGACCAAGACTACGACTAAAGGACAAAGACGACTACTACTACTACTACTACTTCTATTTTTAAGTAAACCCATCACTACTCTGTTAGGCCATACGCCATAATAAGCTAAAAAAATAAACACAAACATATGTTCGAAGCCATCTTATAACTTGGTCTTAACCAGGAATTAACTGAAAAAGTACCATACTCTTCGATGGCTACTACTGTTAGTATAATGACCACTAATAACATACATTAATTCAATTCTAGCTTCAATAAATATCAAAGGCTGTAACAGTAATATATAAAAAATGTGAAAGCAAATCATTATTATTACTATAAGTGATGATCCAGAGGCGTCATACATATAAAAACCTCATAATGGTCTGCTTAACACATGCAAAAAAATAATATCCACATTAAATGCATATTTGGCGATGTGTAATTTAATTATAAATAATAGTAATAGTAGTAGTAGAATTAGTAGCAGTAGAAGTATATTACTTATACGTATACATAATTATGCAAAGGAACACAACTAATAAAGATACATTGGGGTGGTTGTTGTGCTCACAAAATGGGAAATATGATAAATGCCGAGAGAGAGAGAGAGAGAGAGAGAGAGAGAGAGAGAGAGAGAGAGAGAGAGAGAGAGAGAGAGAGAGAGAGAGAGAGAGAGAGAGAGAGAGAGAGAGAGAAATTATGAGAGTCATGGCTTTTCATACCATTTTATAACGTATGGCCAACTGTTCTTGAAATACATAACACCAGATTTCTCTGTTACTATGTGAATTGATCTAATGTTCCTTTTCAAAACTTTTGCTTTACACATATAGAGGTATACTGTACAAAGAAAAAGGACTGTTGTGTAAACATTTAGGGCAACATTACATTACATGGGTATCAAATTCGGTTTATGCATGCAATGATTTATATAAAAAGGTCAGCATGGCAGTAGAAAAATCACCACATGGCTATCAGAATGACAGAGGCTAAGATGCATTACAATAATAATGTTATGGTAAACAAATTATTCAAAACACTGAAGTTGAGATTAGACAACAAGTACTCTAAGACGATGGTAGTTTTAAATTGTTCATACTTCCTGTGTAACAAATTCGCAGTTTAAGCCGTAAATGCTAGGCTTTGAGATAGGGCAAAGCAATCCCGTCATAATTGAGTTATGACTATCTGAACTAATGAGTTACCTCCCGGATCAGCAATGGGTAAAATATTGACACACCCCTTAGCTTTCTTTGAAAAGTTTTAACTCTAGTTTAAGTAGAAGATAAGTTATTGACTTTCTGTTAATGCTTCTCAGCTTTCCTTACCCAATATCACCAACGCCTCTATTTGTCAGAAAACATAAACAGAGCAGGTTTTAATTCTATATCATTCTGTGTAATTTGTGACAACATATAACACAGTCAAGCGTTTGTTTCCACTTTACACTGTGGATTGCCAGTAAGTATGCGGATCAATATAGACGGTTGAAGTCAGAATGACATCCGGTCACATATTACAAGATCAAAGGTTTATGAGAAAAAACGACCTCGCGTGAACATGGGAAATGCTGCTGACGAAGAAGTATATGGGTTAAAAAAAAAAAAAAAAAGTGTTGACTATATACTATACATACTGTGCGTGTGAAAGTTTACGCACACACACGTACACGTATATATATATATATATATATATATATATATATATATATATATATATATATATATATATATATATATATATATATATATATATATATATGTGTGTGTGTGTGCTTAAAGAAATTTTAAATATATAAAATCTGTAAGGGAATATAATAATGACCTTTTGAGCAGATCTGGGAGTGCCTGGACATGCATCCCTTCTCTCTCTCTCTATCTATCTATCCCCATTTGAATCAGAGAAACGGTCTGAAAAGAATAATTTTTTTATTTATTTAAACTGCAAAGTCCTTTTGTTTACTTACTCATCTATTTCCTCATTAGCTATTCATGTCCCTAGTTTCTTTGCCATTTTGGCCATATGCTTACTTATATCTATTAATATCTTTTCTATACTGCCTATTCATTCAGCTACTTATGATCTATAAAAATTTATTTATTCATATATTTTCTGTACCTATAAATTAATAAATTGCCTATTTTTCACCCTCTATAGTATTATTTTGTACTCTCACTTCTTTATTCACTTATCATATATCTGTTCACATAATCGTATCCATTCTTTTCTTTATTTTCATCTTTTGTTCATTACCTGTTTCTGCAGTAAGACATTGAGCACAGTATCCTTTTGGCAATCACTTGCTTCTATGTTAAACCAGACATTGTACATGGGGGTGCATGCAGGCAGGTGCTCCCTCTGATTTACAAATACTACACTCTACATTATACAATATACAATCCTTGTACCCAGCACCAAATGTATATACATTTATATCTCTGTGTTTTATGATTTTTGTGTGTTCATGTCGCACAAAATACTTAAAAAAATTAATATATATATATATATATATATATATATATATATATATATATATATATATTATATATATATATATATATATATATATATATATATAATTTCCACTACCAAAGAGAGAAGGGTGAAATGGTAAATAATTACCAATAATATTGACACCATTGCACAGCATCTTTAATTAGTAATAATCCCAAAACATGGCTGATCAAGCTACAGTATGAAGAGACTAACTTATATGAAAGCCCTTGCAGCCACCCATCACTTGCTTTGACTTATTCTTCTCAGCAGGAAGGGCATATCCTCATGCTTAAACTCTACAAAACATTATTGCATTATTACAATGCATGGTAAAGTTTTACAACTTGATGTCTCAGTTTGAAGGAAGAAAATTATATACTGGCTATGGTTTTTTATGTTTTGAATGAATGTGATCTTGAGCACCGATGAAAATGCGAGCTGAATAACCTATGAAAATTGTAATTTACGGCGTTTTTTATTTCCTATGGTCTGTTGTGTTAACGAATGTGACCTTGAAGACTGTCCTAAATTATTAATTTCTTAGATTTGGTTGAGTTAGTATACTGTTCCGACTGTTTTCAAGGTAAGTTTCATTCAAAACACAAAAAAATCTATCGAATATAATCTATTTCACCTCAAATTTGAGTAGGTTCTCATTGAAAAATTTACCCGCTGCATTCTCACAGGCCGTTTTACCTTCTGGTTGCTTGCTTCATATCAGATAAGAAATTAAAGGTTTTCTTTTTGGAGGCTGAATGTAGCAAATCAATCCTATCTGATATTCATTGCGGTATATTTTTACAATTGCGCCCGTCTCACTTTGGAGGTGAAAATTATATTTGTTCCCATAGTTTTTATATGTTTCGGATGTGCATGGCCTTGAAAACCGTCGGGAAATATATGCAAATCTAACCTACTTAACCTAATCTTGAAAAATAGTAATTTACGACAGTTTTCAGGGTCAAATTCATTCAAAAACTTCCAACCCCTTTGGAAATATATCGTAAACTACTACTATTTTGGGATAAGCTACGTTAAGTTCGGTTAGCACACTCTTTCCTCGGTGTTCAATAAGAAAAATATTTTTACCTTCAAATTACGACATGCGCAGTTATAAAAATTTACCACCATTTCTGTTTAAAGTAAAGATTCATTTTGTATGCACCCCATCTAAATTTAGACTAAACTATTTTTCAATTACCTTAACTATCCTAACTAACCGAAGTCAAATTTGAAGCTTTACATACTTACAGAGCGAAAGAAGGGTGTACAATGTAACGAAAAACTCTATACTGTCTTAGCTAAAGGTTAGGTTGCTTTGATTTCATTTGTCTAAAAAAAAAAAAAAAAAAAAATCCAAAAGTATACACTTATCTTTCCTGAAAAAGGGCCCAAAACCAAATAAAATAAATCCACATATTCCAAAAAGGTGTAATGTGCAATTTTACTTGACTAATTATTACACTAAACTCTTAAATAAAGCAACAATAACTGAACTGCAGTATTCCCAACACGAAACCGAGAAGTCAAGAGTCGCATCATTATATCTAACATATGAGTTTGACTGAGCTAGACAAAGCAATTTTAACAAGGTGTTTGCAATTTTTCCCACAATCAGGAGGACGATCATCTTTTACAACTTTTTAAAACTTTGTGTGTGTGGTATCGGTCGGCTCTTTTAAAAAGTGACGTATTAGGTTCAAGATCTTGAATATAAAATATACATTTATGATTAGAAAAGTCACTTCATAGTTTGAATTGATGTTAGACACTATTTTCATAAAATAAAGTCACTTATCCATTTTATGTAAACAAATACACAAATGCGAATTTAATTCATATAGTACTATTACAACTCCGATTTAGACACAGGAATGTGGTTATAAAGGGTAAGGTATCTTTAGGGTGTAATCAAATGCTGGTTGGCCATACGGAAACATTGTAATGTGCAGTTTTAGTATTCATCATAAAGAGACAATGGCAATACAAAGAAAAAAGCATAATACTTGATATAAAGTTATCTGTACTTAAATGGTATGGATTAAATGTTATCATAAGAAATATATTTTTGTGCATAAAAATTCAATTTAGAATCGGTAAAACAGTTATACTTCACATATTTGGAGAGGATTATACTGCAGAAACTAAGGCCGCTTTCACACTAGAGTGGCATGTCGCACGTGGCACGCCAGTTGAAAACGAACATCCGGAAATGTGTGAAAGGTTTCATATATTTCCGATTGTTCATTTTCAACTGGCGTGCCACGTGGCATGCCACGTACCGCTTTGGTGTGAAAGTAGCCTAATAGGAAACTC